>JASGAU010387636.1:0-15035 GCA_030220045.1 Australoheros facetus
GTGTGTGTGTGTGTGTGTGTGTGTGTGTGTAAAGAGATTCCCAGTTTGTTAGAAGACTCATAAAAGAGGATTAATATTATTATTGCTATTACCGCTCATCTGGAATATATCTTGCATTTTAAGGTTTCTGCTGAGCTCGTTCTGATGTCTGTGCACGATGATTTTAGCATAATTCTATAAAGACTAAGTCAAACTATGTTATATTCTATAATCTCAAAGATCTGTTTAAATTGATATTTTCCTGTGCCTTCTTTCAGAAGTGGCAGTGTGTGGAGGACCCGACTGGCAAGCTGAGGCTGTATAAGTGCAAGGGCATGGCTAGTCTCTTTGCCCCACGTATGCAGGCTCTGATGGCCAGCGGTGCCTCCCAGCTGTCTCCCACATCCAACTCTGACAGCTGCGACTGCAGCAATTCAGGCTTCAAAACACCCATCATGAAGAGGAAAAGGCTGATCACCAAAAAGAGTCAGTTCCTGTTGTCGCTCACATTGTTTTGGTTGCTATAAATAGATGTTTTTGTGTAGAAAGAGATTTTTTTCTTTACTTTGAAATGTCCTTGCAGTATCCTACAAAAGGCTTGCCAAGCAGGGCCATTTATCTCAAGTGAAAATAACCAGCTTTTGAAGTATTCATGAGACAAGAAGGATATGTCAGTGCTGCCATCAAGTGGTGGAATAGAGTAGATAAGTCAGCATTTAAGTGAAGTCAAAGTATTCCTGGAATATGATCTATGATATATATCAGTCTGTTTTATCATGAGCTGGCCTTCACCTGTCATCATCACCTGTCTTGTCCTCTGCAGAGATAAAGCCTGGCAAGAGCACGAGTAGGAAGCGTTGGGCCCGCTCTGTATCATTTGAGCTGGGTGGAGACCTGTATGCTGTAGACCTGGAGAAGGGCTACTGGCCCCTGGGATCCAGGAACAGCAGCCAGATCAGAGACAGGAAGAGAGGAGCATGGAATGAGGAAGACAATGAAGAATTCAGTGGCATGGAAGTGACAGTCAAACCCACCACCAGCAACAAACTTGCACCACCTGCTATTAAAGTCACATATAGGTGTGTGAATGTGTGCGTGTATGTGTGTGTACATTGTTCTGGATGAATGTGTAATGGTCCTGGAGATAAAAGACATAAATCAACTGTTAGAAATTAATTTAGACTGCCTTTAAATGTTTTAGTAATGCTATATTGTTGTTGTGCCCTCCAGGTGCTCCATTCTTATGAATGACACCGTTAAATGTGATGGAGGCCTGTATAAGTCCCTTCAGGCATGGAAAGACCACAAATTGCACATAGAGCATGAGGTACTATTCCATTTCTTTACTTGTTATATTTAATACATATTACATGTTACTTATAGCCTGCGGTGTCTAATGAGATTTGGGCAACTTTTCTTTTTAGATTGAAACCTTGCAGACCAAAATCAAGAACCTGCGTGAGGTCAAAGGTCACCTGAAAAAAGTGCGGCCAGAGGAATGTCAGTGTAACACTCCCAGGTGAGAGAATTTAGGAGTGCCAAATCAGCACCGACACAGAGATTCATCACATGTGACAGTCGACTCTTTTCTTTTCAGTTACCTCATCAAGAATAAGGAGACCGTCCAGCTCAATGCAGGACAAATGCACTCACTCAGGTAAAACATGCCACTGATTTATTGTGTATTATTAATGTTGAATTCTTCACCCAAACCAGGAGTGAAATATGTTTTGTCCTTAACAGAATGCCATCAAAGCAGAAGACTCAGTGGCTACAGAAGGAGCAGAAACGCAGAAAGAAACTACGTAAATTCCTGAAGAGGCTTCAGAACAACGACACCTGCAGCATGCCTGGCCTGACCTGCTTCACCCATGATAACCATCATTGGCAGACTGCCCCCTTCTGGACAAGTGAGGCATAGCCTATGGCTTTAGAAAGCAGTTTAAAGAATATCATGGTGGAACATATCTCTTTGCTTCCGGCACAATTTTCCAGAAATGATGACAACAATATTTTGAAGCACGGTTTTCAAACCCTTGTTTTCCATTCGCACCCCTCCCTTCCTCACTCTCTCCCCCTTCCTTATATCCACAGTGGGTCCATTCTGTGCATGCACCAGTGCCAACAACAACACATACTGGTGCCTCAGGACCATCAATGACACACACAATTTCCTGTTCTGTGAATTTGCTACCGGCTTCCTGGAGTATTTTGACCTCAACACTGACCCATACCAGGTATTTCGTTTCAACAGACACACAGAATAGCAGTTACAGATAATAACTTTAAAATAATCCCACTGTGATCCACGGTGTGTTACTCTGCGCACAGGGGATAGAGTTTTCCAAAATTTCCACAGTCCTTGCTGACGTTTCGTCCTTATTATTCCTGCAGCTGATAAATGCTGTCAACACCCTTGACCGCAATGCTCTGAATATGATGCATCAACAACTTATGGAATTACGGGGCTGCAAGGGACATAAGCAGTGCAACCCAGAGAAGGGTGAGTAAAAGATCTCTGCAGTAAACATGATTTATTGTTGTGTCTCCAGTCATTTGAATCTAAGATTAACACTACCTCTGCTTCCTTTCAGGAGGAAAGGAGCGAAACTACTTCAGTGAATACAGGTATTTCTTCCTCTAAACAGCTTGCAGCTGATTGCTTTTACAAACATTGCAGATGGAATTCAAGTTATAATATGAATTCAGAGAAGTTACTGCCTCTCTATTGAGTCTTTTGTTATGTTTTTGCACATTGCCAGTCATCTAGGGAGCTGCGGAAACAAAATAGAGACATGTTCTGAACTGCCATGGTTCCTTTCTGTTGTGATCGAAGCATTTTAGCATGCAGAGGTCTATGCCAAAGAGGGCTATGATGCAAGGCTGCTTTTCAGCTTCTGCTGTTCCCTTTTTGTAATCAACCCTAACTGCTTGTCTCTGTGTTTGCTCTGTGTGTGTGTGTGTGTGTGTGTGTGTGTTGGGATGGATGTGTGTGTGGATGTGTGCATGCGTGTGCACCTGTGTGTGTGCGCGTGCGTGTGTGTATGTTTGTGTTTTGTGTGTGCGTGTGTGTGTATACCTGTGGGTTTTGTCTCCATGCACGTGCATTGGTCCCGCGCGTGTATACGTGCTGTGCATGCTTCAGACCAGTTCATCGTCGAAAGAGGCCAAAAGTGAAGAAGCCCTCCTCCAAATCGCTGTGAGTTTGTCATAACCCATCTGCTCCTTCGTAGTCAGCCAACATCTCCATCCAGATTTTTTAGCATGGTCAGATGACTTAACAGCATGGTCCCCTATTTACTGTATTTCTGTACTCCTCTGCTGACAGTATTTACATTTCCCTGCATTGCAAAACTGCTCCATTTTCATTCAGTCTGTCAGGTCAAATCCATCAAAGCAATGCAGATATGTTATTGTCACATTATGTTGCGTTTTCTGTCCTGTTATTGTCATTTCTTGCTTTTCCTCGCAGTGTTGGTAGGAACAGACCACAACTGGAGCCATGGTTTCCAGTGAATGCCTCAAGCGGTGCATTTAATTTACAGTATTTGTTTCCCTTGCACAGGGGGCAGATTTGGGAAGGGTGGGTTGGCTAACCACCCGCAGCCCACACCCGACCGCATCGGCCTCCTCCAGAGAAGGAAGGAGAATGGAGAGTGCAGAAAACCCGAAGACCACGACCACGCTTTGATGGATCATATGCTGGGATACCACTCTAAGCTGGGTTTAATTTTCGGGGGAGCTGCTCCTCGTAGCCCTCAGCGGGGTGTAGGAAATACAAAGGCCTAGAAGAAGCCTAAAGACTCAACAATTATCTACTTTGGAACACATTTCATATCCATTTGCAATCTCCTCCATCCTCGGCTGTCAGGATTGTTAACAACAACAAGATTCTGTAAATCAGGTGGAACAGTTTGGTGTCTGCAAGCCTTTCAGTCTAGCTTGTAGATAATATACAACATGTCAGCTTTAATCAGCTTTCTTTCATGTCATATGGGACTGTGTGGAAACACGATGAGTAACATGTCACTTCTGCTGCTACACAACGATGTCATGGCCTCGTGATGTCTCTGTGGCACCTGCTGATTAAATATTTCACACTTGGAGTAACAATAAGACATATGTTGTATTCTTTCTCTGCACCAACGTGTCTGCACATGGAAGTAAAGTGGACTTAACGACCAACTGCATCAAACTTTTTGCCGTACCCTTTTGTATTATAGTTATTCTTAACACTGATGAATGTCCTTTGTTACGGGTCGTCCTCCTCTCAGCTGTGAGATGTGAGGTGACCCGAGTTTGCCTGCAGTGATTTAAACCCATTCACAGACTTCAATGTAGGTCTTTCCATGACCTTGAACAGGCCTACATTAATACCACTATCTCACAATGATGCAGTCCTCCAGACCATGTGACCAGTAACCAGAATGTGTCATTTGTGAATGCTGTTTTACTCCTTCGTGTTGTCAGTACCACACTGTAGAAGTATCCAAATAGTTTGTTCAGCTTGCTATACTTGGTGCTACAAGATAACAATACAGAAGTCAGAAATCTTGCTGTACAGTACAGTATGTATTCGAATGTATGTTGTGCAATTAATATAAATGTTTACAATATTTTTTATAATACTGGCGAGGCAGACCTCATTGTATGATATGAGTTGACAAAATGAACTTATAGGGAGAAATGTAGCTTGAGAAATGTCGTTGTCATTGAGATTTGTACGTTTGTTCTTATTTACATCAGAAAAGCACTTAAAGGGTTCACTGTGAAGAGCTGCGCCATGTACATTAATGGACAGTAGACTTTGCGCCAGAGGAAAAACAATACAATGTAATACTTATTGATGTGAAGTTTAGTACTCGCCTTTGTTAGCTTATTTCAGTTTCTTTTCTTTCTTTCCGTCCTTTTTTTTTTTGTTTTTTGTTTTTGTTTTGTTTTTTAGCAAATACTTCCTTTTACTGGAGTGCTGGTAGTCATTGTGAATAAAGTGTTGTTTGACCATAAATATGACCGGACTTTTATTTTGAAATTTGTAAGTGTTTTACTTGTTTTTATGTCCAGCAGGTGTCCCTGTCTACTTGTGTCTATGGACGATCTATTAGTCTGTAGTATAGTGACTGCCCTGTTTGCTTCCATTAATAATGTCACTTTCACTGTTGCAGCAGGAGGGTTTGTACTTAATGCATCTGAATAGTGGAAACTTTGGAAACAGCTGCTTGAGATCATGAATTGATTGTGATAGCATTCTGATTGGTGGAGTCGAGTAAAAATATGGTTAAATATCAGAATGTATCCCTGATAGTTATTCAGAGAGGTGAAACTACTTACAGACTAACAATTACTGCACACTCAGCTGGCCTATATACAGCCAGAGTTCATAGTTTGTATTTTTCCGTAGTTTTTATTTCTGATGATATTTTTGGTTTCAGTTCAGATTGTCCACAGTGGGTTTGCTACTTTAAGTTAAGTTTTAGCATATGGGGGCATTTGTCAGCAGCGATTCACAAGCGCAGAAAAGGAGGCACAGAAGATAACTGACTCAATCACGCTGAATCTGTCCCATTTATACACATTTTTGATGAAACTGACAAGACTTAAGAAATGTACTGTTTTGTTTTAGTTTAGTTTTGTGGAAGCAATTATTTTTCTTAAAATCAGTGGTCTTTTATTTCTGCTGACTTATGTTTTTTTAGATCTATTTTTAGACTTTGTTTAAGGTTTAGTTAACTATAACAATATTTTTATTTTATTTAGGTTTTAATTAAGGTAAAAAATACCAAACTACACCGCTTTTTAAGAGAAAGCACAGGATTATGAGCTTTGATATACATTGCAAACAAAGTCCTTTCAGTAAGAGACCTGCCTCGCACAAAGTTAGCCAGGTAACTAAAAAAAAAAAAAACAAGCATCAACTTCTGTGTGCAAAAGTTAATGAATAGCCGCGGATCGCCCGCTCTTTTGCACATGCACTCTGTATGTGCACGACGTTGACTGCGTGCTGGGCGCAGTGCCTGGACATGCCTTCACTGCGGTCATTTATCATGTAAGAAAAAAAAGTAGGAGGGGCTTTTTTTTTTTAAATGTGAGCCAATGGGGATATAGATTATACATTACAATTCATTTATTACGCCTTGGATTGGCACATAGGAATCAATAATATAGTTCGTGTGTTAATGCAAATCTCTTGCTTGCTGGATATTTTAATAACAAATCTACATACAGACTGTATTTGTTAAAAACAGCAGTCTTCTTTTAATTTAACATATAAATGAAAACACAACAGTAACAGCTACCAGACAGCAGTGCCCCCATTTTTAACCTTTAACATTTTACCACTACTTTATTGAGCCAACTGAGTCACTAAATGTTTTGGCTTGCGTTTCCAGAAAGCCAGTGAAGGTCTTCAGGATGGGTGGTGTGGAGTGGAAGAGGGAGGCGAGCGCTGGGTGGGGGGTGCAGACTGGGTGACCCCCATCGCAACCTATGACTCACGTGCAGAGGCGGAGACTCCGTACGGGATTTGCCGCCGGAGGACCGTCCCGTACTCACCAGTCGGACAGTTCAGTGCGTTCAGAAGAGCAGCCTTCACGCCGACAGCAGCACAGAAAAAATAAAGAACGTACAGTTTGTTTCGCTGAAGCCTCGTTTAAAATGTGAAGAACATGGCCGGGACAAGGTAAGCACGGTCTCTCTTTCATTTAACTGGAGAAAGTTTAGAGGCCGCTTCGCTCTGATCACGCCGCCGGCAGCTCTGTGCAGGCCGCCGGTGGTGAACACGGGAACACGCACAGGATACGGTAACATTATTTTAAGCGTCTGTGAGTAGTTTAAAAGCTTTAATGTTAGCAGAAATTTAAAAGGGGAAAAATGGCACTACAAAAGTTTGACATTGTGAACTTGTAAGTTTAACCGATTCTTTAAACCCCGGTTGTTTTTTTGTTTTTTTATTGTTCTTTAAAAAATAATCCATTGTCGGTTAGTTAAAAGTAATACATTAGTTACATTATATCTTGCTGACACCATCGTGGGAGGCGATACAGTAAAAGTTTGACACTCGAGTTTAATATTTGTAGGGAAAAGCAGCAACGTGGGAGCTGCAGTGGGAGATGGGGCTTACTTTTTTAATTCTATCTAGTCACCAAATGGCCTGAACTGGCTTAACTCTTTGCTGTGGTTAGGAGCCCAGTAACCCAAAAGAAGGGCAAATGTCCCGCAGTCCATTTGTTGCTCCTGTTTCTACTATTGCTGTGGCTCTCAGATTGAGCTCCACGTTTGATTTCTTCGCCATCTGCTTCCACTGCAGATGTGCATTAAAACTTTGTTTAGCTTTCATCGGTTGCTTGCTTTAGTCCCCACGGTCTATTTAAAGTCACTTACTGTTCTGGCTCCAGATTTTCATGTGGAGACCTTTTAGTGCTGTGTAGTTAAAACTTGATTGCAGAAGTTGAAGTTGTGAGAATCTGTTTTATTTTTTTATTCCTCCTCTTGTACCTGTTGTTGAATGCTGTGCATTATACAGTAGCTGACAAGCAGGTCTTTGACTCAGCTGTCATTTATATAGCCTAAAGCTGTTTACTTTGGCAGGACATGCCAACCTGACTTCCTGGGCGCAGCAGCTTTCGCCCTCTCACGGCCCAGCTGGTGTTCATCTGATAGCTGTTGTTTGCATTTGTCTGGTGCAGGTTCAATTTCTGTATCTGTCCAGTGCCGTACGAGAGATTGATGAGACACCGTGGTAGATGACAGCGATATCATTTGGTCAAGCTTTTCAATGGTTCATGAGTTTTTCTGTGGGGAGTAGGAGTCACAGATGGATGTTGTCTCAAGTGTTTACCCTGCAAGCTCACAACAGTGGGCAGACAAAGGAGAACAAGTCACACATCCCCCAACGAGATGACTCAAAACTGGGTCTTTTGACAAAGAAGAGACCGGATGTCCATCCTAGATGGACAATAGGGAAGTTCGTTTGGCTGTTGACAGGAAGTGAAGCCTGTCCTGCCGTGACAGCTGCATGTTATGAGTTGCAGTATGTCAATAATACAATGGCTGGGATTTGATTAGCTTCAAAATAAATGTTCCAGCTTTCACTTCTTTCTCTCCTGTCCTGTAATCCTGATCACATCCCCTGGGGATCAGTGCTCTTAACACTCGCACACTTTTCACCTGACTTTGATTCTCTGTGGCCTGCCACAGTGAGTCTATAATGAGGTTAACGTGATTTGCCCAAACACATTTATCTGTACCTGTGCAACCGCTCACACTGTGAACCTTCCCTCTCTGGGGATTAAAGGCGGGTTTAAATCCCAGGCGTCCACCGGTTTGAGCCTCATGTTGATCGTCACTTAGAACCATAACACTGCATAATATCCTGCAGTACTTTCAGATCCATGAAGTGAATCACCTGCTTCAAAAGAGTTGAACGAGTTTATGTAATGACAGTGAGATGAGATGTAAATGAAAACCACAAAGCGCAAACTGCATGAAGTGTAAACACAGAAGTGCACAAACCTGGAGATCTGTTGTTGTTGGTGAGATATTAATCCTTCTCGACACGTCCGTCCCCTGCGATGGCCTCTTAAATCGTAATCCACCCCGCCCCTCGGGCTCAAGCAGACCCGGCATTAACATCTTCACCGGCCTGCTCTGCATTTCTAATCCTAGAGAGTCTCCCCTCTGCACCTTCACTTCCTCTAGAGGACAATCCAGACATTCCTTTCCTGCGTGGCTCTTTGCTGACCCCCGCGCTCGCCCTGTGGCTCCGCTCTGGGATTAGATTCTGGCCTCGTTTGTCGTGTCAGCAGGGGAGGATTCGCGGGGGATGGTGTGGCCCTAGATCAAAATGAAGTTGCAAACTGCTGCTGGTGGTGGTGGTAGGCAAGCCAGTCACATACTAATAAAAAAGTGTTGGCAGCACCCAGATAGCAGAGATGGAATTCTTGAGTGTTTATTTATTTTTAATGGGTCATGCACAATATATTCATTTATAACAAAAATGACCCTGAATGATTTTACAAGATAATGTTTGGACAATGAATGTTTAGGGTTATTAAACACAATTATGTCCAAATAGGTTCATTCTTTTTTTTTCTCCCCTTGTGTGGACAAGTAACCTCATTGTTCCCACTCTGACAGCTGGTGTACTGGATAGAAAGGCCATCCTCTGTGTGGTAAACACCCTGATCCTGCAACTTCTCCTGCACATGTTCGCTCTCGTCCAGAGTCTCATGTGACCCCAGAAGCCCCCTTCAGCTAAGGGCAGGGGTGGATTTTTAGGAAGGATGTGGATTTGTGTTTGGGCAGGCATTACTGTCTATAAAAGAGAATTTATTGACCGTTTGGCTGAGTGTCACCTCAGACAGACAGACAGTGAGTGTTCAGCAGAGCAGTAAGGGGGCCGGAAGTTCCCGGCATTTCTGCTGAGCTGTAGCATTCGTGGGAGAAGGCAAGATGGTGGGACAAGACAATACTCCCCATACAGAAATCACAGTGTGCTGGTTCTCTGCATTTAGCCTGTAGGTGGATTACAGCAAGGGTATCTGCAGCAACATTTAACAGCCAACACAGAAATGTTCTCCTGGAGCCGGTGGTGAGGTAGGCACTTTTATCTCACGCCTCATGAAGAATCGGTTTGTTGCAGTGTAGGGGTGTGAAACGTTTTGGCATCTATAAGGAATGAGCTGGGGGGGCATGTAAAATTGCTAGTTGGAAAGCAGCATGGGAAAAACTGGCCCTGCTGAAGGTTGGCTGTGCGACCTTGTGAGATCCAGTCTAATCCGGTGCCAGTGGAGAGGGGAAGCTGTTTCTAGTTCTGGATTAGGGCAGCTGTTGAAGGAGGTCACCCCAGATCTCCTATACATGTCTCAAGCACCGCCCCCCCATCATGGCACTGATTGGCTGGGATCCCCTGTGTGGAAGCAACAAAGAGCTCTCCTTGAATGAAATCTGCCTGTTGATCTGACAATAGTCGGCATTGTTTTGTACATTACAGGCTTCAGAATAGGGTGCATTTCACAGGCTTTGTACTGCATATGAACGTGAGTCATCACGGGACATTCTTGTCAACTAGATACCTCTTATATTCTATTCCCAGAGAGCCCATGTATTATACACAACTGCAGTATTTTTCAGACTCCTAAATCAGATCAGTGTGTTCATCCACTCCAGCTTTACAAGCAGTCAACATCATTTATTTTGGAAAAAAAACAAAAGAAATTCCACCTCCTATTTTTTTTTTAAAACCGCTGTTTTAAAAGGGCCCATGTTCAGCTCAGTTTTTGTCAGCACACAATTCAAACTGGACCATCTGGTTTGTGCAGTTTTAGGTGAGTCAATGCAGTTACTCTGAAACGGCAATCTGTCTGGTGATACTAGAAAAAAATGAAAGGGATTCTCGGAAAGAGATTTACTCACCTGGACTGTCTGATATCTACTGGTTGAGAAATTGCTTTAGGAGCTGTTTTTGTTTACAGAAATGTAGGAAAAAGGCAAAGTTAGCGTTGGTTTGAGCTGCTGCTGATAAATTTGCTAATGATGTTATTTCTTTACTTTTACTGTGGCAGCAGGAACTATTAGTATGTCAGGGATGGAGCACTTCCCATTTACATAAGTGCATGTCCACGGCCTGTGTGCTTTCTTTGGTTCATGACAGAACTGTCGAACCCAGCTTGTTTGGTCCGTGCAGGACTCTTTGGAAGTGAATCCGATTGTGAGGCAAATTCAGGAGTCTGCCCCTCTGTTTATCTTTATCCTCCAATACCAGCCTTCTCTCTGCCAGGCATTTAGCTGCCCGGCTGTTTGGTCTTAAAGTGCTTTACCTCTCTTCCCCTCCTTGGAACCAGGCCACCTTGGTGCCTGGGTCAGCTCGCATAAGGTCGACTCCAGCGCATCTCACGTGTCTCTCTGTGAAAGATGACCCCCACACACACACACACACACACATGCTCCCCAGACTTGTTTCCCCCATGTCAGCACATGGCAAGTAAGAAAGTGACACTGACAACTGTTCAGGAGGAAAAGGGGAGCGGAGAGGAAAGGCGTAGACATAGAGGTCGTGTCGCCATTAATGTAGTTCAATGTCCGATCACACTGAAACACAAAAATCAAAGAGCAAACTGAGATAAAAACAAGGCTGTCTGAAAAGTGAGCAGGCTTTTAAAGGTCACAACCTTTTGATCATCTGAGTAGCCATAGTAGTAAATTAATATTTATAGATTAATTTGGTAATGCACACAGCAGGCAGGAGAAGTCAGAGAACAAGATGAGTCAACAGCATCCTAAACCTTAGCATTAACTTTTATGAGGGCTGTGGAAGCTTATTATTTTCCAGGAGACTTGCTCCTTACGCTGGTTTGCTTGTCAGTATTTATATTCAGCGCACACAGAGCAATTGTGCCATGTGTTTTACTGACCTCTGACTTGTGGTGACACGGCAGGAACGGGAGGTGTTAAACAAAAGGCCCAAGGAATGTGTGAGTGACAGGTGCAGGACTTTTTTTTTTCCTGTCATCTGAAACACGTGCACGCTCCCTTCTCCCTGTTATTGTTCTGGTTGCCTGGGTGGAGTCTTCTCCCACATCCTCCACAATGACAACCCACATATGTCAGTTTTCCTGCAGTGGAAGCTCAATCTACTTGTAATTAAGCCAAGATTGTATGTAATCTGCTTTAAGTGATTTTGTTGCTTCGTCCTTTATTTATTTATTTTTTTTGGTTGATCTGAGTTTTGATGGAGTTGCATGTGTTCAGATTGCTTCACGCCAGGAAACAGGATGGTGGTCATAGCAATCAACGTGCTAGGTTTATGGTTACATTCTCTGTTAGTTACATCTACTGTAAGCCCAGCCAAGCTCTTAGTAGTCGGTCCATGTCGCTGCTCTTGTTTTACAATATTTAGATAAGCAGGTTGCCTAGCAGCCTTGCTGAATAGACTTTGTACATGGTTTATACATAATCAAACACAAGTCTGCTTTTGGCAGATCCCTCTTTGCATTTTATTGAGGTGCAGGCCTCTGCTTGCTCTGTATCAGTAAATCACCAGTCATTTCTCATGATTGCAAAAGTTTTTGCAACTGTCAGAAAAAAGTTGGGGTGTTGTGGAAACTGTAAATATGGAGTGTAATGATATAAACCCATTTATTCACAATAAAACACAGAAAATGTTTAAACTGAAACACTTTATTTACCTGTTATTGCATGAAGAATATTAGCTCGTTTTGAATTTGATGGCATGTTCCGAAATGCTTGGAATGGGAGACTAAAAAGCTGGAAAAATATGTGGTACTAAAAAGAAACAACTGGATGAACATTTTCAGTTAATCTGTTGCCATTTGGGTTCATTGGCAACAGGTCAGTAACAGGTCAGTAAAGTACATAATATCATTTAAAAAAAAAAAAAAGTCTGGGATTCTAGAGAAATCTCTGTGCGCAAGACTAAAAATTGATATTGGATTCCCGTGATCTTCGGGCCCTCTGAAAGCACTGCATTAACTGCTAAACTGCATATTGCATCTGTTACAACAACATTGCTTCATACTAGATTAGTCTGGGTGCTGAACTGGCCTGCCTGCAGTGAAGACCTTTCACCACTTGAAAACATTTGGAGCATCATGAAACGAAAAATATGATGAAGAAGGTCCAGGATTGTTGAACAGCTGGAATCCTTTCAGACAAGAATGGGACAGAATTCCTCTCCCAAAAGTCCAGCAGCTGGTCTCCTCAGTTCCCAGACATGTATGGACTATTGTTAAAAGCAGAGGGAATGCTACATAGTGGGAAACACGACCCTTACGAGGTCCTGCTGCTATCAAATTCAAAATGACCTTAATTTTTTTCTTAAAGTGTTACATTTTCTTGATATTTTTTCTATGTGACTAATATATGGATTTATGAGATTTCCAAATCACTGCGTTTGTTTTGTGTTTGCATTTTACACAGCATGGCTACTTATTGAGAATTGGGTTTATAGTTTTGCATGTGTGCAGCCAAATTTGAATTTCTTCCTTTCCACTGAGTGATGACTTATTTTTAAGCCAGTATCTGAGGAGAAAGGATGCTTTATGTCTCTAAATAGGAAAGAGCAGCTCTGTAAATATACCGGCAAGGGAGGACCTTGGCACTTGTTGCTGTGACCGGAGTGGTAAGGTTTCCTAGATGAATGGCAGGCCCTGTGCAAGGACTCCGCCTGCTTTGGATCTACAAGGGACAGTCACAAGCAGCGGCAGCTCAGAATAGTCGGTTGTCGAAAAAAAGGCTGAGGGTTACCTTACAAGAGTACGCAGTGATAGATTGGAGTGTAACTGGCTCACTGGGTTTGAGTGTTATCTTCGTTTTGTCTAGTTTATGGAACAGCGATTTCAGCAAAAGCTCCACTTTGCGCAGTTTCTCTGAAGGTGTCCTATCAGTCCATCAGGAATGCCACAATAGCACAGAAGCATAAAGCGGGATTTTAGTCGTTATGAGATTATCTGATGACACAACGCTTAGTCAAAACTCTATGCTACCCACGGAAAATAATCTTTTCTTCTTTCTGTATGGTTTATCTTTCTGATGAAATCAACAACCGCACTGGTGTTTGAGTTTGTTTGAAATCCAAAGCTGCACAATGACACAAGGTTTGCTTGCTGCCCTATTTCCAGCGAATGTATTGTCCAGTCCTCTATGTTTACCACTGCTGGGAAAAGTGCCATTTACACTTTGGCGCTGGCTTTGAACAATGGGGCAGATTCCATGAGCTATATTCTGTTGTTTCCCTAACTCTGGGAAACCGCTCTCGCTTCTAGTTATTTTGGGAGCTGACTGTAAATTGTGCATGATAGATGTCGTAGTTCTGCTTCAAAAAGCCACTGGCACTCTGTGACTGTGAGCGACTTGACGGTGGAGAAGGTGTTTTCGTGTTTCAGTTTTGGCCTCTTGGTCTCTGTGGTGGGCTCTGTTTGCATAGATGTTGTTTACACTTTGAAAAGGTTTATTTTCAGTCACTATGAAATAACCATAGGCTCCTGCAGGTTCGCTCTGACTTCTCATGGGAGACAGAGACCCTGTCAGACAAATCTAGCCCCCCCCCCAAAAAAAAACTATTTACTGACTGCCGTCAACTGCTGGTTAAGGAGTGTATGTAGCCATAACACGGGTCTGTGGGGTAAAGGTCTGCTTCAGTTAGATTGAGTCTCCCCAGAGGTAAATCAGGTGCTGTATGCTTTAGTCATAGGTCCGTGTGTGTAACAAGTTAATTTTAGATCAATATAAAACATTCCTCTTGGCGTTAAACTTCACTGAGCTTGTGCAGACTGCATTCCAAACCATTTATGAACATTTACAGCGTGAGGCAGATTGCCTCAGTTGTTTGGAGAGTCATGCTCTATACTTTTCTGTCTGCTTCTTCTGGCGAAAGACCACATAAAGCTGTGCAGGCTCAGATTCGCTTGCATGGCATCACATAAAGTAACCTTTCACCAGAAACATGTAGCAAAGATGATTTTTTTTTTTTAAGTTTTAATGTGGTGGGAGTGAATAAATCGGTTTTCATTTTCATTAGTGGAGAAATCAAAGTGTTTTGATCTCACTCCTGCTATGTCCCACAGAAGAAAAGTCCCATTGTATCCGGGAAACCCATATAATATTCGTGTCTCTGTTTTTTGAGTGCTCCCCAAAGTGATTTCAGAGCCTGAACGTAGCCCTTCTTCCTGCTTATCAGGTCGTGTCAACAGAGCCCAGCAGGCTCGCTCTCAGCTTTAAATGCTGTTTATTTACACAGAGGGAACAGTCCTTATGAAGCAGCTACACCCCATGTTGCTTAACTTGTCGTGTATGGCGTTCGCAGTACACCCTGAAAGCCTGGTGTTCTGTCGGGGTGTGTAGGATGCAGTCCATCGTGATAAATCCTGTGCTGGTTACTAGGGGTGGGCGATATGGACCAAAAATAATATCACGATATTTTTAGCTGAATGGCGATAATGATATATATACACGATATATTTTTTCTTCTCAAAAGTTATAAACAAAAAGGCACTTCTGAGTCAAAGCTACATGTCCCAAATGTCACATGGGCACTTTTT
>JASGAU010387642.1:0-27041 GCA_030220045.1 Australoheros facetus
GTATTTGCAAAAGTGCATTTGTTGAACTAGAATGGCCAACTGAGGCAGTGCATTAAATATTTCAACAAAAGAAACTGCACCAAGTGAACATTTAATAACTAAAATTAAAGCTTCTTCTGCATATTCAAAGTAATGCTGACTTAATGAGTTCAGTCTTAGAGTTCAGTCTTTGGGGTAAAATAAACACATTTATCAGTCCAAGCAGGGTTAAAACGGTGATTTTCATTGTCAATTTTACGTTTTTGACCTGTCAGTGACATATTTTCGTTGTCGTACTTCGAGAGAATATTCTGGGCTGGCGTTGCTACGATACCAGAAGCAGTGCATTCAAGTACAAGAGGAAGGGCGGGAATTTTTAAAACTCTCACAGCAAATATGATTTAATTGCGTTTTTGCAGCTTACATTGGGTCAGTTGGGGGGTGGGCCAGTCAAAGGGGGTCCGCTGGCCGGATGTGGCCCCTGGGCCGCTATTTGAATAGCCCTGTGCTACATGATTCCGTCACATAGTCCTTGACCCCTATCTCACTTTGTTATTGTGTTTTCCAGGGAGCTGGAGCTGCCACCTGTGCCTGGCTCTGCTGAAGGACAAAGCCTCCATATACCAGCAAAACCAGAGCTCTGCCCCTGAGTGACATCACAGTTGCAGACTCCACCCCCTTCAGGCACCAGGATCCCACCCCCAAATGAAACGTCAGACCTCCTCTCAGTCATGGTCCAGATGTAGCTGAGCCAGATTGCAGATCAGCTTTAGAAGTCTTTCATATCTTCAGCGCCAAAAGTGTGGGGGGGGGACAGAGCCAAAACAGACCTCAGATCAGCAACCACGGGGATCAAACCTTCACTACCAACCCCCCGAGGCCTGCCGTCAAACAGCATGGACACACACTTTCTCCTGGTCTGTTACACACCAGATAGAGAGACAGAGCGCATGCAGTAACCATAGTAACTGCTGTCTCCATGGGAGCTGCCAGGAGAAAACGGATTAGCACCACCTCTAATTATCTGCACCCTCTCACACTCAAAGACACAGCGTGCACTGTCGACCCACCACAGTTCTTCTGCCGAATGATCTGTTTTTAACTCCCTGAAAGGAGCAAAAGGAAAATGTCACAATATACAGTAAACGGTCGAGGATTATTATTATTATTATTATTATCATTATTGTTATTGTTCTGGTTACTAGTGGGCTTTTGTAGTGGCATGTGTGCTTTTGTCTGATCCATCGGAGTATTTATCCTTTGAAGAAGTTTCTCTGAGGGGGAACCAGTCAGTGCCAAGGTCCACTGTCATATGAGACGCATGCAACAGCGGCTCACCACTTGCTCATCATAAATCATGTTTGTTTTAAATCAGTGTCTGCACAAAAGTTTTTGTAATTGCTACTTTTCATCACCAACTTCATTACTTCAACCAAACACTACATAGAGACCACATACTGTAGGCTGAGCTCATCGAACGAAAGCCTTTTTTAAAAATGATTTCATCTTTATTTCTTCATCAGACAGAATACCTGATTGTTGTGAAAGCAGTTCCCATTGAAACAAACAGATGGTGGAAAGTCAGATACATGAAACTAGGTAGGATAAAGTAGCATCTTTTCTCACAGCTGTTTTTGTGCTTGGTTTGTAAAAGTCATCTGGCAGCAACATTGTCCTCTCACACTCCTTTTCTGTTGATCCAATGGCACACACTGCTGCTTTCATCATTTGTCACACTGAGGCAGATTTGCATGCAGATTGCACCCGTATGAACGCACACACACTCATGTCACACTTTTTTGTTGTTGTTGTTGACATTGTATTGTTTGTAATTTTTTTTTTTTTTTTACATTTTATATTATCTGATGTTCCATTGGTATTGGGAGTTTTCTAGTAGAATTTTGTAACGTCTACAGCATAGCAAACACTTGAGTAAATAGCTCCTAATGCATTCTCTGTACTGTATTGCTTTTTTTTTTTCAATTTTTGTTATGACTATGAGATGTTTGGATTTATTTCATTATTCTGATATGTCAAACCTCCATCATGAGTATTTGTATAATGATGTACTTTGTTGTACTATTTTTATTTTTACATTTCTTTGGTATTGAAACCAATTTAGCCTGACTGAAATAAAAATCACTTTGAATAATGTGTTCATTATATCATTACTCGCATTTTTAAACGGGCATAAAAAGAGCTTTTAGTACTCCCTGATTTATTTTGCACAATGTAGTTGATATTTTGAATGACGTTTAATTTTGAATGACATTGGCGTGGTGGTTAGCACTGCTCCCTCACAGCTAGAAGGTCTGGGTTTGAATCCACCTCGGCCTGGGCCTTTATGTGTGGAGCTTGCATGTTCTCCCTGCATCTGCATGGGTTTCCTCCCATAGTCCAAAGACATGAAATTATTGGGGTTAGGTTAATTGGTGATTCTAATTTGCCCATAGGTGTGAATGGTAAGTGGAAAAGAATAGATGGATGAATTTAACAGCGTGGGAAAACAGAAGTCGCGAAGTTCCTTCAGCCAGCTGAAGGCTGTGAACCTGTCCATGGTGCTGAAATGCAGCAGGTTAACTGTGAGCTTCAGAGTGGCACTGAGAAGTGGCACTGAACTTCTCTGTGCTTTCACACAGTAATGTCGACATTATGTTACAATAGAATTTATATACATTTCTTCTGTTACCTGTTTTAGCAGGTAAGCTACTCCTGACAAAGTTACATGAGTTCCTATGTCCAAAGAACCAAAAACCAGTTTCAGCCTCCACCTTTGACCATGGCTGTTGACCATCAGTACTACACAGTGTAGTGGGTACACAGGAGGGCTGGCTCATGTGGCTCATTTGGAAGGTGAACAGGTGAGGTACCAAACACCTTGCCTGGATGCTATCTAGGTGACTAAAATTATTAGGAAAAATAAACAAGCAAGAATTTGCTGGCATTATTGATTACATTCAACTTTAATCATTTTTATTATTGTTAATGATTTATAAAAAAAAAATTTGGGGTGTGTGGGCATGCCAGAAAAAGTTTGTGAACCAATGGTATAACTGTAATTTGTAATGCTTCATTGACTTTGTTTGAAAGAAGGCTAAATTTAGCCCTCTTTGCTTTAACTCTTCCAAGATGTTCTAATTCTTTCACATTTTTTTTTACTTTAATTGCAAATAAAGAAACTTTCACAGTGACATTAAATATTAAAACTGTGATTATGAATTTCCAGCTGCAGAAGGCCAACAGAACAGAACAAAGCTTTTTATTGCACTCATAACTCAAAGACATACACTTCAGGACTCTCTCCAGACAGACATTCATAAACACCTTGCAGAATATAGTCACCTTTGTTTCAGAACCACAAAAAAACAAAAACAAATCAACCTTTGTGCTGAAAGACTTTTAGCAAAGGGGCGGGGNTTTACAAGGCCAAGACAACGGTGGATTAGTGCAAATATCTGGAGCGTGATTAGCCATGCTATGCCATTTTTACAGCTATGGACACAAAGGTGTGACGAAAACATCAAACTTTACATGAAATAAGTGCACAAACTGAGAAGCAACCATATACACATACATGTATAATCATATGCTCGTTGAGGTTACTTGTGGCAGTAATTATAAGTAAACTAACACACTTTGGGGTTCTTATACAATATTCTTGGTTTCAGAATACAAATTTGATATTTTATAAATTTGCTGTGAGACAGTGCATTATCAGTGGCTTTGATTTCACAAAATCTGGGCTGGAAGTGCTACAGTACAAAATTCTGTAAAATACTCATTTATCAAAGGTAAACAATGTTGCTTGTAGGCAGCCGGTGTCATAGTAAGTAAATTTTATTTAAATAGCACATTTAAAACCAAAGGGCTTTACACTAAAATTAAATCGAATAAACAGGGTCCTAAAAAAAAGTAACGACACTCTATTTGTGGGAAGCCACTGAAATGAAATTAAAAATCATCTCTCTGTATGTTTTTCATTATTAATGGCAGCAGGGGAGGAGAGCTGTTCATTTGTGTGTACGGGGAGTGTCCTCTACAGCCGTTCGAAGCCGACGGAGCAGAGCAGGAAGATGGCGTAGAGTAGCAGGAGACAGAGTCCCAGCCTGCGGTCCAACCTCCAGCGGTTCAGATGGACACACAGGACCTGAGGAGTGACGGACAGAAAGAGGAACACAAGGAAAAATCTAATAAGTGTTTCATGTTTTGTTGCACAGACATAAGTGTAATCATAAAATGGGGCCTGAAAAGGCTCTCAGGTTTTGATGGGAATCAACAGGGGAGGAAAACCAGACAGGTGATCTGTTTGTTTACTGTGACACAATCTCAATATTTGATCTGGGTTTTTTAACAGCAGGTAGTAATCGACTCACAGTAAGCGTGACTGAGGCCAGAAGCAGAATCACTGAGTACACCAGGCCTTTGCTGTTTATCGTCACCTGACAGAACACAGATAATGAAGCATTAATGCGCTGTTTTAAAACACTTACACATCATAAATTCCACAACTTATAATTATTGTTGCTTATTTATGGTCACATTTTTTTGGCTAAAGAGTCTTTGTAAAATTGTTCTGTTGTAGGGTTACAATTACATAAGCGTTTGTTTTTTTTCAGCTTTGGAGTATATTTTAATTACAAATTAGTGGATGGTAAAAAGGTGACAGTGAGCAATGAAAGATAGTTTTAGTGCAGCAGTTTTATGAATAATGTCAAATTACAAATTGAGGTTTTGAAAATGCCTTGGAGGCAGTATCTTACCAAATAATATCGAAACTATATCATATGTGTCCTAACCACTAGGCCATCAGACATCCCTGGAGTCTTGGAGACATAGTTACATCACCAAAGCTGAATATCATATAAAGAAGCGAGAACAGCTGGTGTTACCACTGATCCATAGCTGACTATGAGAGTCCTCAGCGCCCAGGGAAAGCCCAGACCCAGCAGCACATCAAAGATGTTACTGCCGATGGAGTTGGACACAGCCATGTCACCCATCCCTAAAGTATAATAAGAACATGTGTTTACATCTTCATTTTCCTTTAATTCATTAAATATTAAACTGGACACCACATTTCACCTTAAACAAAACTGTATTTTATTGTTTTATAAAAATGCTTTGATATTTCTGGTTTTGTAGGTCTGGTTACTTGGATGAAATGTCAGCTGAATATTTGATGTAAACATATTCCAGATTAGTCTGGCATTATTGTCAGAACTCAAGGTCCACTTTCTGGGAGACTACTTGGAACACAAAGCTAAGTGTTATTGACTTACTGACATTGTTATTGACTTGTTCTGCCACTCCAGTATTTTCAAAAATGAACCTTCATTACTTAAAAATTCTGACTTCATATTGTAACCAATGTGCAAACAAATTTAGTAAATGCTTTTACAGAGCAGTTTAAGTATGTGCATAGACTAAGCACACACGCATGCACACTCACACACATGCACACACACACAAACCTTGTCGGGCGACAATGAGACTGGCCATACAGTCAGGGACGCTTGTGCCAGCAGCCAGAAAAGTGATCCCCATGATCACATCTGGGATTCCGAGTGTGTAGCTGATTATTGTCACCTTCACAGAGGAAAAATGGTTATGTGTGTGCGTTTTTTTAATGTGTGCGTGTGTGAATGTGGGATGCTGTGTCTGCGTGCTTCATACCATCCAGACCATGAGGTAGGAGAAGAAGGCTATCCAGAGTGTGGAGGACAGGAAGGTGAGCAGGTACCAGCGCTCCCACCGTGGCAGGTTACAGTCGGGGATGGTGCAGTAAAGCAGGATGCTCACGGGCCAGGAAAGCAGCCACTTCAAACGCATGCACCAGCCATCTGAGAACAGGATGAAAACACTCATGAATGAACAGACAAACACACACGCACACGAACAGACGCCAGTTTGCCCACAGGCATCATTACAGATTTATCTGAACTTCTAAATTATTCACTGGCACAGCCTGGATGTGACCATGACTCCTCGTGTCATCTCCTATTAATTAACTCCATCAGCTATAAAACCCTCTGAAACATTATCCTTTATGAAATCAGGAACAAGTTCTGGTTGATACCAAAGACAAAGAAAAGCTTTATAGAAGACTGAGCTTTGAGCTACAAACAGTTTCTAAGGTGTGCATTTTCTGTGGAGAGAAGGATCCAATTGGCTGTAGATGGCAACAGATGGCATCTTGTGGTCAGGCACATGATTCAGGCTGCAGGCTTAATCTTTTGCTACACTTTCCCGAGTTTCAAACGTGTAATGAATATTAACATTATGATAAAAAATCTACTTGTTGCTATAGAAAAAGATCCAAAAAGCTTCGATGAGACGTGCTTGAGAACATTTTTCTTAAAAAAAAAAAGAAAGAACAAAATTGTATTGAACACATGCAATACCTGAAATTCAATCTAATGTTAGTCAGATAAACTCATTTAACACAGGAGTGTTTATTTGTTTATCTGAGTGTTAGCATAATGTGTAATAAAGTTTTAAAATAAAATTTCAGCCAGGCTTTGCGTGAGGCCAACTCTTACCTGGCAGGATGAACGGTTTGAAAGGAACATTCTCTTCATCTTGGTCCTCTTGCTCTTCCTCCTCCTCTTCCTCCTCCTTAGGCTGTCCTCCCCCACACGTCTCCCCCACTGTCTCTTTACTCCTCTCCCTCTCCCCCTCTGGTGGCTGTCTCTCTCCCTCAGCCACAGTCCCATTCTCCCTTCCCCAAGGCCCACTAGCACCCGAACCTTCCTCCCCTGAAGCTGCCCCCTCCTCTGGGCCCACCCGAGCCCGAATCAGCCTTTGTCTCTGTGGGTGGGGAGGGAAGTCAGGAGAAATTCAAGACAAGAAACAAATGTATACAGGAGAAAACAGAACAAAAACAAACAAACAAACAAAAAAACACACGAGAAAGACTGCGGAAGGGTTATGGAAATGAATGTAGTTAAGATTATTTGAACTGGTAGGAAGAGTGATTATGCAGCTAGGCAGGATCCTCACTTTCACCAGTGGGGATTTGGAAAGCTTTGATTCATAGGGCATGGAGAGAGCAGGCATAGCATTGGCAGGTGCACTTTAATTTGATGCTGGAAATGGCAAGCACACATGCAGAAAAGCTGAGCGAGTGAGGAAGCAGATTTGGAGATTGAGGTCTTGTCTGCTTTTGTGTCTGGGCTAATATTATGCATTAGGCAGCACTCTGTGTCGGTGTGATTTCTTTGTGAGCTTATTAGATGGTATCTGTGTAACAATGGCAAACAGGATGTTGTTTGATATGCCAGTACACATCTCCCCATGTGTCGGTTTATCTGCTACAGATGCACCAATTTAGTCTCTTCTGATTCTAGTCCCACAGCTTTGGGTGTCTGCTGATACTATGTTCTTATCTCTAACTAGTTCTGTTTCACAAATTTAAGATGAGAGACTCAGTGGAAACCTATTTTATGTAAAACGCTAAAAAGTGAGAAACAAGAAACAAACTCAAGAAACAAACTCAAACAATAATAAACTACTGAATTTACCTATGTTCAACGTCAGTATTTAAAGGCTACAAATCTGCCTCAAAATACCCACCAAGCCAGCCGAAAAAGCCAGGGTAGCTTGATATTATGTAATGGAGGTGAGCACGCGCAATGTACCTCGCTGATGACCATGCGTCCTGCCATGCGCAGGCGGGTGAAGGGGGGGAAATATGGGGTGATGAGAAGGCGGAGGCTTGCCTCTGAGAGGGTGAGTTGGTGGGGTTGCAAGTTCAGTAGCTCATCCACCATCACGACCCCTGAATCCTGACCAGCCACCACACATGAGTCTGCTCACAGAAAGAAAAGTGAGAAAATGTTAGCAGGAGATAAAAGAAGACAGACAGGAGGACAAGACGGACAGAGCGTTAGGGGAGAGAATAACTTATGTTCATCAAAGCGGTTTAGTTCTATTTCAGCCTGCTGGAAATCCACAGGGGAACACAGAATGCTTTGACTGACAGCTTAAACTGTGTCACTAGGTCTGCTGAATGCTGCTCAGAGGCTGAGTGAACTTTTTCATTGTTTTGGATGGATATGTGCACATATACAAACATGAGCTCTTGCACCTGGCTTAAGCGGCACCATGTCATTGTCGCATTCTCCAGCGTTTCCGACAGCAGTCGTCCGTCGCAGACTGCTCAAACACGGCTGACCCACCCTGCTGCAGTGTCTCTCAACCAGGCAGGACAGAGATCTGTTAAACCTACACAAAAGACAACACATGAAGATAGATATTTGGTAGGTATAGATCATGTGGTGGCTTTATCCCAACAGGTTGGAAATGTGAGAGGAAACAAGACTCACTTCATGATAATTATATAGATTCCATACATAGAGATCAGGATGATGGTTTCCCACCTGAAACATGCACACAGACCAACACAGATTCATAAAGACCAACACAGATTCATAAATACCCCCCATCATCCAAACCACAGAGGCTGCTAAAACTTTTTAAACCCAGTCTTACCACAGGACTTTTTCATCATAGATCACCTGTAAATAAAATAAATATAAACTTTAATTAGTTCATTAGAAACATATTCATATTTAAACCATAATTCAGAGCAAGAAGTTCCAGTATAGACATGTCAAAGTTTTTTTTTAAAAAGACAAATAATAAAAACTGATGTGATCAGGAAAAGTTGCACTTTAGATGCACCAATGTAGCATTAAAGTAATCTTTAATTTACTTTTTTTTTCTTGCACTTAAATGTGTATCCTTTTAATTGTGGGGACAATATTGTATATAATGGTGAATATTCCTGGACTTTGTATCAGTGCTGTGTTGTTTTTGTGCTGTGACTTCTCACCAGAATAAGCACCACTATAGAGAGGATGTAGAAAACAGAATCGCGGAAGAGAGGCCACCAGCTCAGAACAATGGGCTGCAGAGAGAAAGGACGCATTAAATACTGTGAAGACTATATTGGCCAGAAAGGAGTCTCTGCAGTGCACATACCTGTCCTGCAAAGATGCCACAGATGCCAATGATAACCAGGATGTTAAAGACAGCTGATCCCACAATAGTTCCCACACCGACGTCGCCCTTTGTTATAAACACCCCTAAAACCAGAGCAAGAACGATCAAGGTGAAATCATGCACAGGTGTTCAATCTGCAACAATGTACAAATTAAGAGTGCAAATTTGGGCAAAGTTTCTCAACAGAATTAGTAGTATTTCATCTTCAGTTCATGGACAGAGGGGCTGGGCGTTTGTCTTTCATGTTATGCCAGGGTTGTGTAATATTTGCTGCATATTGCCTAAAGTCAAGAAAGCAGAAAACCCTTTTTTTTGGAAAACTCTTTCTTTAAACTCAGGCTAAATTATAAATAAGGCTTGTGTATGTTTCCAAAACATGTGTGCCATAGTTTGTAGGCCACAGTTTCAAATAAGGGTGGGAGAGTAACAGAATAACTACAAAATTATAATTACAATATGTTGCTAACAGTAACGATGGCATCACGGATTCTGCAATGCTCACTACAAGAAGACAATTACATCTGATATATCTATGCTATGAGATCTGTGTAAAAGCAGTGCCATAGTAGCATGTTTAGTAGTGTCACGCTAAACCATCAAGCAAAAATCTGACATCTGTTCATGGGTACTTAATGCTTGAAATTAAACACTGCCGCTGCCTGTGTGCGCTTGACTTTTCTCCATCCTGATCAAATGTGTGTAACTGCCGCTAGTTGAAGCATTGATGGCCCAGACACTGGTCTAACCAGCTGGAGTAAATGACTGATTAGGATACTGACCAATCAAAGAAGTAAAGAGCTCAGGGGCGGAGCTCCCGGCTGCCATGAAGGTTGCCCCGGCAACATCCTGACTGAGCTGAAGGTTCTAGTGGAGGAATAAGGGAGATTAAACAGGCTTAAGGACGGAGATGGTCATATTTGGCATTCTATTGTCAGAGGACTGATCTTACTAATAAATACTGCGTATTTATCCAGAGCCTGTCATAGCCAAAGGCTTACTGTCCAAAAACATACATACACAACAAAGACGCTGCTACACTGACTAAGGTTCCATTTGTCCACACATGAACACTAGTTTAGCATAATTTAATACCATAAAGCTTAAACAGAGAGTACTGATAGACTTTAAAGGTGAATTAAGACCAGGAAGAAAATACACTCTATTCTCGTCCTTTAAAGGTTTAGAAACCTTTGGTTAAGATTCTCATTTAATAACTGGAGTATAAAAAAAAACTATCAACTTGTAGAGCCTAAAACTATTACTTTACTTTCAAACACGTGAGATTTGTGCGTCATACCTCTGATACTTTTTCCAGTGATGGCACAAAGTAAACATCACACACAATGGCCAGTGCATAAAACATGTAGATAGCCTGAGAAATACAGCAAACACATTACTGACCACAGGGTTTAAGTTTGTGTTTGAGTTTAATGAAAAGAAAACACCATCTTTTTATTATGTCAAATGCAGGCTTTCAGACCGAGATGATACTCACACAGAGAACGTGAAGGAGAACGGCACCCTGTCTCCTCTGATTCAGAGTAAAGATGTCTTCAGGAAACTCACTGATAGCTTGAGAAAAGATGGACAGAGTGCAACCTAATGAGGTGTGAAATTAGGTAACAGTGTTGTACAACAGCTGAAAGCAGTTGGCAAGTATTCTGATAAGTTACATTTTAACCAAAACTTCCTATAATCTATAGTTTGCTCTTCTGATATTTCAAGTTATTTTTTTTTGTTGTGTCTTAAAATGAACTCACTGCAACTTTAAGGATTAACTGTAAAATTCTATTTATAAAACACACATTCTTTAAAGGAGGGTTAGTTCCCTTGGACCTCATAGAAGAGCCTCAGGTACTGGGCTCAATGAAGGTTGTGATCAGGATAGTAATTCAGCTGTACTCTGAACCTGCAGTCATTGATCTTTGAATGTGTCAGATCTAGAATGTGTGTATTTCACTTTGTTGCATCTTGCATGCTTCTATCCTTGAGTTTAAAGCTGTGCTACAGTCACACAACTAAGAATCCAATTGCATTACAGCTGAATTCTCCATGCCTCTCTTGTGACTTCACACTGTCCCTCATGCCATCCAAACACAAGTGTTTATACTGACTTTCTTTGTCAGTTCCAATGAACTTGATGCTCAGAGCCATCTAATTTGGCTGAGTTAAACAATGCGTCGCAATCATTCGCCTCCCAGTTGAAAGGGATTGCTTTGCTTGACTGCACTGTCTAGCACATAGACTCATAAATACCACAACTCACTGCACCATGAAAAAAAACCAAAAAACTTTTTTTAAATGATACAAGCACAACAATGATCTGAAAAGCAGCCTCCCATGTGACTTTCCCCTCAAGGTTTTCTGATTTAGTTGTAAGTCAGATTTTTTTTAAACCACTGTTAAAAGTGGAAAGTTGATATGATCATGCAGAGACATTATTGTGCAGTTAGAAGCAAACACAAATCCCCCCGAAAGATGCAGAAATGGTGTGATGTTGGTTTAATTCAGACACACTGATCAAACAGTATATTTTTAGCATCAGAAACCAAATGACACTCTTAAAAATAGTCAATATGATAATTTGAAGAAAATGTCTTCAAGGCTTTTAAGTTAATCTACACTGTATTTCCATGAGGCAGGAACTTGGTTCTGGCTGAATATGTCGCTCGGTATATTATCAGGAAAAAAGTCTCTTTAACTCAGCATCAGATCATAAGATGCTGTCACTGCTTCTCAAACAGCCAAACAGATCCAAGCATGCATAAGCAATGGTACAGCGGCTGATGAGAGGCTTCTAATCAGCAGGTCATTACCACAAGCGGGCACTTTGAACAGTTCCGGATGCATACTACATCCAACCACAAACTCAGTTTCCTAGCAACTGGGTACCTCAAAGACCTAAGTGTTTTTAAAACATCTATATGTGCAGAATTTAAAGAAATGAAGCAAGAGGTGGACCAGAGAAGCTGATCGATGCACAGACGAAATAGTCCTTAATTTAAAGAAATAAATGGAAATGGCACACTCTTACTGCAATAAACACACCAGCTCAGAAGATCATAGTGATTATACACTCATTACCACATGATTATCCAAACCCCAGCCTGCTGGTGAAGCCTCATTCAAGCTCAACACACTCATGTGAATAGACTTTAATTAAAAAAAAAAAAATCTACAAAAAAAAAAAAATCTTCCTGTTGGGTGATTCATGCCTATCAAGCACAGAATGTGAAAGAAACACGTGCACCTCACCAGATCTAGAAGCACCACCAGTCTGGTTGTCTTCTTTTTGCTGGATGAGTTCTCTCTTGAATAAGGAGATGCTGTGATTCACAGTTGGTCTTTGGGAGCCTAAAAAGAGTCATTAACATGTAAACACAGATAAACTATACCAGCATAAATTCAGCATTACCTTTTATGTAACTTCATGGTGTTTCTTTCGATTACTACTTTATTAAGATAATCTTTACAGCTGCAATGTGACATTTGCCTTAATATTTCAAGTAGAGCAGAAGTTGAGAAATAAAAACAGAGTTTTGGGTGCTTTTTTTCTTTTATACGCACCTGTAACCTCACTGACGTGAAAGATCCAGGCGGCTGCAAGCAGACCGACTCCACAGACGCAGAAACGGGGGAGGAGACGCGTCTGCCTCGGTCTTCTTGGAGCCTTCATCCCTCCAGCCGCCGCCGATCGTCGGCTCTCCGCTCAGAACATGTCCGCACCGTCGCTGTCACCCTTTGTCGGATGCCTGCTCTCAGACCGAATAAAACTGGCCTGTTGCTGTCTTTGATTTATCGTCTTTCAGCTGCTCTGGCTTGGAGCTCCATCCAAGAAGCAAGAGGATGTTAAACAGGCTCGGCCTGTGCACAGCATCTCCGGCAGTCAGCACTAACCATCCAGCATCCACATCCACGTTTCGCATCCAGCGGAGACGCGCAGACAATGAATCATCAGCCAGCGCCTATATAAAAATATCCCTCGTTTCAGACCATCCTCTCATTCCCCTTGCCCTAAATTTGATCTCCTGTTTATGATTTTCCCGTCGAGGATGTTTTCCTGGACCTACAGATTAGAGCGCCTTCAGCTGGGTGGGGCGACGCGAGAGAAATACTGGTAACACGAAGCAACGATTTAACTGTCACGTGTAGCAATAGGTCCATGGACGCATTTCTGAATGAGCTCAAGGGGGCCAAAAAGTCTAGATCCAAAAATCACAAAGACGTGCAAAAACTGCACATAGAAGTAAGCACAGTGAAATTAGTCAAAATGTCCAAGAGGTGACAGAAACCATCAAAAACCAAATGAAGTGAATGAAAAAAAAAAAGATGCAAATAGAGACAACATTTTTGTCTCATTTCTATGGTCACTCAAACTGTTTGGACTTGGTATTTGACTTTATATTATTAACAAAGCTTCAAAATGCTGATGGTTTAGAATATTTTAATAGATTTGTCACTGTATGAAAAACACATTTTAGTAATTAAGTAATACTCATCAAGTCAACAATTCAACACACAACAAGCACATGCAGGACCCTGTGACTGAGCCAGCTAAATGCATCATGAGATGTTTTATTTGTTTGTTTTCTGACCTAATGGTTACCCCACACCCCAAAACAAACAAACAAACAAACAAAACACAAACAAACAAAAAACCACTCAAATGCAAGCATAAACCACAGGGAAAGGTAAGCTCAAATGGGAGGCAAGGCCCCATACTGTACACTAAAGTAGGGATGTAACATCAGGCGCATTCTACTCCACAAAGTGTTGATAGAAAAGAGGTCAGATTTTCCTGCATTGTTTCCTGAAGCCACAAAGGCTAAAACCATGAGAATGAAGATGCCCAGCATAAAGAAACCCGCTCTATGGACGGCTGCCTCCAAGGTACCTGCACATCTTAGGACAATTGAGAAACAAGAGGAACAATAATGAGTGAGGAAATGTAAAGAAGAGATGCAATGCAGGATGTAAACACGCTGGCTCCATCATGTATCAAATCCTATCTGAGTACCTTGTGGTCTGACGGTTAACTTTGTGAAGATCTGGTTTCAGCAGCTCCTCTGCCTCAGCTTCCTCCTGCAGACACTGTAGCAGGCAACATTAATGTAGTGCTTCTAACTTTATGTCTTTTTAAAATTTCATACAGATGTCATACATTTCCAAGATCTGCAGAGTCAGCCGTGCTGATTTTCCCTTCAGCTGATGAGACCAGCAGTTTAATTTCCTCTGCAAAGGACAGAGGGGGGCTGGGTGGTTGTTCTTTCTCTCTCATCAGGTCACTAAAAACAGTGACACAGGTTATATTATGAGCTCTCCCACTATACTGTTCAATCTTTTGAAGCAAAAGGATCTGTGAGTCAGGATTACAATGTGGCCTCATCTAGTCTGTCCTCCAACTGCTTCCTCAGCTCCTGGTTTTTCAGCCTGAGGTCCTGAAGCAAGAAAGAGGGTCAGACAGTAAAACGCCTCAACAGCCTAAAAACCAAAAACATACAACTGCTGAAAGAGCACTATGCATTTAGACATGGACATTATTGCACAGATTCCAAATGCAGTATTAAATTTTATGAATCTTGGACACGTTCCCACTGCAGATGGAGCAGTAAGCATAATAGACCACTGTCTGTTTTTTAAGGGAAAAAGAACTAAAATACAAGCCCTCCACCAAACAGACTTTAAAATGAGCACTTCTTCAAAAAATCATGCAGTTACTTTTATTTCTAACTAAAAACATTTTTTTAAATTTTAAATCAAACAGTAATCATGGCCAACTACAACTAATTGCATTCATGGCTTGCATGCACGCAGCATGTTTAAGCTGACACTGATTTTCAGTGATGTTTAAGTCAGAGAACTGTAAGAATTCCTCCAAAGGCTTCAGCGTACAACTCCTGAAGTCATTCATGGTAAAGTTGATGTTTGCGTTGCATTAATACCCTGTCGAAGAACATCTTTTCTTTTCAGATTTACTTTCTTGAGATTTGTATTCAGAAACTCTGATATTTGTTCGGATTCCTTCTTCCCTCTATCTGCACAATGTTTCTTGCATCTAAGCAGACAAAACCTTAAATATAATTTCCACCCTGAGGCTTAAAAGTTGACACAGTCTTCTTATCATAATGCTTTCCCCTCCTTCAAACATACATTTGATTAATTTGGTGAAAGAGCTGATTTTATTTAAGTCATCTCTCTGGTCGCAGGTAAGGTTTCCTTCAGACTCTTCCACACAGGCTCTGTTTGTGCATCTGAACTGCAGTGGAACAGTACACAAACACTCTGTCAGCTAAACTTTCTAGCAGCGCTTTTTAAAGTCATGGCGTTTTGTTTTCCTTTCTTGCACAGCAGGAGTGCAGTTTTAGCTCAAAGTCTTGCAGATACTGTCTTGCCTTTCAGAGTTCCTTTTAACTGTCACTTCTCTGTTACTCGTCAGACAACTGAAACAGCTGGAGGTTACTTTGATCTTTTTAAAGCCTCCCCTTTGATACCCTGACAGTCTTTTCAACTATGGCAATTCTTGACCTGTCAACAAGTCAATTATGGCCCAAAGCGTATCCAGACTTTTGCATACAACTGTGCATTTGCAGATCCCAACAGATCAAAAGGATGCACACATATCTTCACAGAAAGGAAACTATCATGTTTCAAATTTGGTGAAATTTTCCCTTGAAAATCTTTCTCTAGTCAATATTACACCAACCAGCACACTTCAGACTCTCGTGACTCTTTCCTGATCTTTTACTGATACAGTTAACAAATTCACCCTGATTCATTTTTTAGCTGCCTTGGTTTTAGAAAGGTGTATGATGAGTTACATTACATGTTCAAATTGAATAAATTATACTGAAAAAAGAAAACATCATGTTTTTGGAGTTTTACTTTTTAACAGTGGATAAAAATTTTGTTACCTTTATGGCGTTTGAGTACTCGTCTACAGTTTCATCCAAATGTTTCAACAGCAAGTTTTTCTAAAAAAAAAAAAAAAAAAAAGTAAATTAACAAACAATAAAGAACTGTCTAAATGTTAATGGTGAACTCCAAAGAGATTAATGCTTGTGAGAAAATCTGACATTGTTGGTCAGTTACTGCCTGGTATTGGGTTGATCTTGTACGTACTTGATGAATAACCTCATCCCTGTGTTGCAGTCCTGACTGAGCCTCTTCCATTTGAAACTAAAGAAACACACAAAAGTACAAATGATTAGCAGAAGAAGAGAAGTATATCATTCACAGGTGGTATAAAAGATGGACATAACTTCTGGGTTTTACAAGTGAACAACATAGAAATTCCTTAAATCTGCATTATTTTTTAATGGTCCGCAGGGGGCGACTCCTCTGGTTGCAAAAAGACTTCTGTTTGGGAGAATGGCCCTCGGCTTCTTTGATCTATGATATACACTTTCCTGAGAACTTTATGGGCTCCCTAATTTCAGGTCATACTGAAATAAAATGTGATTTAAAAAAAAAACTATGGTCATTATTAGAACCAAAATGGAGGATTATACAAGGTATGCTTATTCATTAACAACTTGTCAATCACAAGTGATTAGTTAATAAGCTTGTAGTGTCCTTCTTTTCATGATCAGATCCGCCCCTCAAAACTCCAATGACATAAACACTCAGCTGAAGGCTTCATAACTGGACTGCACTAACTAAGGTGTGTTATGACTATGGTAGAATTGATTATGTTACCTCCAAGGCCTGAAGAGCAACCTTGAGGTTGCTCAAAGTCAACTTGCCCTGGTCTCTCTCTTGCTGGAGGCTTTTGAGCTGAAAAAAAATTCAATTATATTTAAATTTACATCTACATTTAGAAACTGCTTTCAAGTTTATACAAAAGTTAAGATGGCAAGATCAAACCCAAAAGCACAATCCATCCAAGGTAAATCTGGAATTCCTGGAATGCTTAACCTGTTTTCTCTGTTAAGCATGTTTCACAGCTGGTACCATAAAATGAGGACTGTTTAAGCTGGCCACTGTATATGAAAAGTAATGCCTACCTCTGCTGTTAGTTTCTTATTTTGTTCCCTCATCATGGTGGATTCCTTCTCCTGCACAGAAAACATGAAGGTTCATCTGAACTCCACTCACTGAGAGATCAGTGCAACATTATATCTACATTTTATGAAGCTTAAATATCTCAAACACATCTGGTTACACACCAATGCATGGATCTTTTCTTCATTGCATCTAGTTGCCTCAAGGTCATCTGCCAGAGTTGTGCAAGGCTCTGCTTCAACTTGTTGTGCGTCACAGACAAGTTTCTCCAGGCTGCAGACACACAAACACACCTATAAGCTTCTGACCACATTGATTAAAAATATAAATAAAACATTCCACCTTATAAAAGAAAAAGAAGTACAACTTTTCTGCTAAAAAGAAGTCACTAATAATACCTATAAATTCAAAAACTAAAAGATTGTGTCTTTGATTCATTTATAGGTACAGTAGGAGAGATCTAACAGTGAGAGGGAAAGTATTACACAGGCAACAATGAAACAAGAAAATTACTTTAAAATTAGTTAAATATTAAAAACACAACCTCTCATGCTGATGAAGTACTGAACTGGTTTATTAAATTCTGAGCAAGAATCAGAAGCACTGCTGTTGCCTTAAGGGCCAAAAATGAGGATCTTTGTCTTTCACATTTTCACAAAGGCAATCTAACACATATTACAAACACGTATAAATTGCCATGTTTTACTGGAAGGCAAAATCTAGAAACTTGTGGCAGTCTACCAGTTGAATGCCACCAAATGGCAGAGAGATGAAACAGAAGTGCCTCTTACACAACTGAGTAGTGAAAATAATGTGTCCCAGCTTACGCTTTCACTTGTTTTCTGAGGGACTCATTCTCCGAGCGCAGCACTGCCATGTCATCATCTGCAGCATCCAGCCATTTCCTCATCTCAGCATTCAGATCTCTCAGCAGGCTCTGATTGTAATCCAGCTCTGCTATTTTCTCAAGCATCTCCTCTGGTGACCTGCACGTCCACACCACAGAAAAAGGTATCACATACTATACAATAAGTCACATTTTTGTGTGTGTGTTTGTTCACTCAGCATAACTCACATGCTTTCCTCTATGGCATCCATCCAGCTGGCTTACTCCTCCATCTGCTTGTGATCACAATATATTTTCATCAAAATTAATATTAAATAGTGACATAAAGCTTGCAATGTATATTTTTCATTTTTCTTCTAACGTTCTTTTTTTAAAGGATAAAACTGAACAGTGTTGACAATAATTTAAGACTTCAAGTAGATTTGTCCTGTCGGAGGACCTAATTTCAGCCAACCTTCAGCTGACGGACAGATGGCCTCACCTTTAACTCTAGAATACTTTGATATACAGAGGAGTTCATAGTAGACTAAATGACTGCTAAGTTCCCAGGTTCTGTGGCTGTAAAACAAGCTCAAATCATCACCCCTCCACACCGTGCTTGACAGTGAATATGAGGTGTTTGTGTTGATATTCTATACTTGGTCCCCCCCCAAAAAAACACAGCATGACACTGCAATATCTCCAAACATCTTCACTCTTCTGGTTTGTTCAGATGCAACTTTGCAAAACTAAGCTGTGCTAACACTTTTAGAGAGAGAAAAGGCTTTCTCCTGGCAACCACACCTGTCCAGTCTTTTTATAATTGTACTGTCATGAACTTTAACATTTAACAAACTGACGCCTGTAGTCTGAGATGTAGCGCTTGGGGTTTTTTTCCAGTTTCTCATTGCATGTATGAACTTGGGGTGAATTTGCAAGGATATCCACTCCTGGGAAGATTGTGGCATTGTGTTAACACACCTTAATGCTTCAGACCAGCAAAATACCGAACCTTCTGCTTTTATAGAGGTGCTCACACTTGCTGATGATCAATTAATCAAGTACATTTGATTAGCAGCACCTGGCTGCTACTTGCCCTCTATGGAAGCAGTAAGGATGCTCTTAGTTTTTCATAGGACTGCATAGACATATCAGAATCAGAAATGCTTCCAATGAGACATACAAAAAACATATAACAGCAGTGTTTGTCCATCCAGTCGAGGACCTGTCATCACACATTTAAGAATAAGATTTTGCTGTTAATGTAAATACACATGGCGGCATGATAAAGGCTACATAAAAACAGGGAGCGAGGCTTAGCTAATGGTTAACTGTAAGGCTACTTATTTATGCTATTAAGTCACCAGAACTGAATTGTAGTTCAAAAAAGGGTGATGTTTTTAGCATACAGATATACATACATATTATTATTGTTTACATAAATGTTTGGACATACTAAAACGGAGAAAGAAGGGGGAAAAGCTACATGCATGGTAATAACTTGCAAGCTAATGGTCAGCATTATACATTTTTTCAATTAGCCTTAACTAAATTGAATTTAACTTTATCATATAATTAACTTTTGTAATTAGCTCTTATTAGTGGCTCACTAGTTTTGCATCTATATAAAACTAGAAAACTTAAAACCTTACCAGCAAGTCAAATCTTTGCTACTCGGTTAAACTGTGGATCTAGCTGCCATACTAAGCAGGTTACCACTGGTTACCATAGTGGCAATGAGTCCAAGTAATGGAGGGTGGCAGTTCCTCACAGTGAAAGCACTTTACTAAATCCCTAATTTCCAACTAATTCACAGCACATTCATATAACAGGATAACTGTAAGACTTACTGATACTGCTTACAAGCCACCAGAAAATCACAATTAAGTTTTAGAAAGAATATAAACTGTACTGGTAGATATTGCTGCTCACTTCAGCTGCAATTATTAATCCTATATTAGACAAATATGACAGACATATGACTGTGGAGGCCATCTAAGTACAAGGAACTCATCATGATCAAGAAATCAGTTTGAGATGCTCGGTGACATGGTGTGTTATCCTGCTAGAAGCAGCCTTCAGACGATGCTACACTATAGTCATAAAGGGATGGACATAGTCAGTAGTAATACTCAGGTAGGGTGAAGTGTTAAATCCTCAGTTGGTCCTAAAGGGCTCAAAGTGTGCCAAGAAAATCCACTACACACCTACACCCCCACCAGCAGCCTGAGCTGCAGGATGGATTCATGCTTTTGTGTTATTTACACCATATTCTGACCCTAAATGTTGCAGTAGAAATTGAGACTCATCGGAACAGGAAATGCTTTTCCAATCTTCTCTTGTCTAATTTTGGTAAGCCTGTGTGAACTGTAGACTCAACTTCCTGTTCTTAGCCAACAGGAGTGGTACCCTGTGTTGTCTTCTGCTGCTGTAACACATCGGCTTCAAGGTTCAACGTGCTGAGTTCAGAGATGCCCCTTTGCGTACCTTGACTATAACGAGTGGGTATTTGTGTTACTGTTGCCTTCCCATCAGCTTGAAGCAGTCTGACCATTCTCCTCTGAGCTCATCAAGGTGTTTTCTTGTGAACTACTGCTCACTGGATGTTTTCTGTTTTTCAGACCCTTCTCTGTAAACCCTAGAGATGGCTGTGTGGAAAATCCTAGATCAGCAGTTTCTGAAATAAACCAACAACCGAGCCACGTTCAGTCATTTAAATCACCTTTCTTCCTGTTAACCATGTCTACATGCTTAAACACACTGAGTTGCTGCTATGGGACTGGCTGATTAGATATTTGTGTTAATGAGCCACTGATGAGTGCTTCAGTAGCTTAGATCTTATCTTTTGGTGATTATTACAATTTTTAATTGTTCTGAATGAGATCCGGCAGGAATATGGAATGAGAATTTATAATTTTATTAGTCAAACATGGCAAGAAGTGGAGTTTAAAATGATGTGAATAAGAGGCCGTTAAACATTTGAAACCCAAATTTAATCATTTAATACAAATACTTTAACAAAAATACAATACTAAAAAAATTAAACATTTCTCAGTGGTCCAGTATCTCCCTTCAAGCAATTTGTTTAAACACTCTTAAATGGCAAAACCCAATAATCACCCAACCAAACAATTAAAACGATATTCTCTGTAAAACAATATCAGCTGTAAACAATAATTTTGGTTATAATAAAAAAAATTTAGTGACCAGTAGAAGCAAAAAACAAACAAAAAAAGGCTTGTAATTTTTCAGTACACTTAAAGGCAGGAGAATTACAGTTAGAAATGGAACAAGTGCCAGAGAGTAAAATACAGGGAAATAAAGGAATTTCATTTGGCATCAAGTAAAACTGACATGTTAGTATTGTCCCAGATCTACATTATATTCTGAACTGAAGCACTAAACAAGATGAAGTACACTCAAAACTGTCAAACCATTACAGGGACACCTCACTGAAAAAGAAATAAAAATATGCCCATCATTTATGATAATTTGAAAGTGTTTGTCTCAACAAATGTATAAACTAATTATCTGCAAAAACAGGATGCTCTAAAGGTGTACATATAGTATGTAAAGTGTACTGTACAGAACGAGGACACAGATGCTGCTGGAGTCCCGTACTAACAGAAATCTCAAACATGGAGAAAAACCGTTCATACATCATAAGCGTACAAATTTTAATACTGTATTTAGTAAACCTAAATTGTCATATTTCATAATTTGTACCATTTTGGCTTTCCTCTTTAATTCATATGTTGTCTTGGAGACATTAATACAGCATTGCAGCACTCCTCCATAGTGTCTCTCACTATTCCTCCTGCCAAAGCAACATCCAATAAAAAGGTTAGTTTAATAAACTCAGCCTGAGTTCAGGAGTGGATGCAGCAGCCTCAAAGCAACAGCAAAATAGAGACAAATGATTGTGTATTTTACAGTCCTGTGGTGTAATTAATTAACAGTGTAAGCCACACTTGTATAACCTTGAGATTTAGGCAGCTTCAATGTAGGGAAAACCCAAAAAGCAGCCATTATCAACACTCTCACAAGGCCCTCTGCCTGAGGAGTCACTGTCAGAGATGGTGAGTGCTTCTTAACAAGGAGAAAAATTCATCATTGTTCAGTCAAAATACATTCTTATTTCAGTGCGCTTTTTAAACATATATTGTCAGTGCTCAGTACTTCAAAGGAACACAGTCAATTTCTGTGTTAATTTCTGAGGCCAGCCTCGCTGAGTGTACGGATTACCATTTAAGATCAAAAGGAGACTCTTTATTTCTTTGTCTCAGCACAGAATCTACAGAGTAGATACTGGCAGCGAGTTACACCCACCAGCATAATACACAGCCACAAAGAATTCCATCTTCTTCCCACCCCAAGCTACCTCTTCTTGAACCGAGAGGAGTTCCCCTGCTGCTGTTCCCAATAACATTAACCACCACCGCTACAGTAAAGACACACAGCCTGTTCAGACCTGCAGCTGTTACCCCGAGGGTTCCAGCGACCCTGTGACCTGGAAGCTTATCCCGTCTCCAGGCAGTGGCGAGGGGATGAGCGGGCAGAGCCAGCAGATGTACCAGCGCAGGCCCAGCGTATGATGCAGGTTCCTGAGGAGCCCCAGGCTGTAGGGCCGGCGGGACGAGTACCACTCTCTGGTGGTCTGACCGCGAAACAGCAGGAAGAGATGGAAGAAGAAGAAGGAAGACACCAGCAGGAAACCGACCACGCATGTGTCTGCGATGAAGGCAAAGGCGAAGGCACGCGCTGAGACCTGGCCTGAGGTGATAAGGAACAGCAGCACAGATTAAATCAGAGCAAGTGATGACAAATCCATCCAAGCTGAGGTCTGGAATTCATCTCATCATAATTAAAAGAACCAATCAACCACAGGCACGAAGACAGTACCACTTTTGCCTCAACAATAAACCATAGAGTTTCTAAAATAAAAAGTAAAATACATATTTGTGAATTATCTGAATTACATATTCTTAGAACTTATTAGTCAGAGATGCAAAACTTACAGAGATGCACTAACTGTAAATTTGAAGCTGATGCTTATAATTACAGTTTAGCAGGAGGCTGATTTCAATGCATGCATCTTCTTCTTCTTTTAGTTTCTGTAGTTATTATGGTGGTGGTGATGATATCAGTCAGCAGTGGTGATACTGGCCAATACCGATAATAGGTTGATGTATTAGTGCATCAGACTGCGCCACTTTTCTTTAAGCAGAGATAACAGTATCCTCTTTCCTTGTTATTTAATACATTATGTTAAGTGAGAAACATCTTTAAGTGTAAATTGTAGTTTTAGCTGGGAAAATCAGTTCTGCATCCCTTGAATTTGTCTAAAAAAACAACCAAACAAACAAAAAAAAAACTATTAGCCATCAATTATCAGACCAATAGGAAATTAAGTGGCAACTGTTTGGATTAATTCTGAGTAAGTTTCAAGCAAAAGGCCAAACATTTAGTCTCACAGTAATGAAGTATGGACATAAAATGAGACACTCTAGCTGTGACAAACCAGATAATACCTGAAACAAGCATGATCCAGGGTATGAGCAGCAGCAGGATGCTGTGCACCGTCACACCCTCCTTCAATATGACAATGAAGACCTCTGCATTCATCAGGGTGGCATACAGCAGCCCCGACCACATGAACAACAGGCAGCTCAGGAAGTAGCGATAATTGCGGAAGCCCACGCACTGGCCAAAAAAGACACAGTGGTGATCCCGCCGCAGCACACACACATTGCAGTCGTAGCAGTGGGAGCAGCGTGGAGGAGTGTGCGTCTCGCATGTATAACAGTACCTGTAAATAAAAGAGAAACTTTTTTTTAATGGCTATTAATAATTCTATTTTATTGTGATAATCAAAAATAAAGATTGTGGCTATAAACTGAGCCCCACAGAAATAATCTACATGAAGAACAAAGTGTGAAGCAAACTTTAGATCTGGTAAAAATGAAAAATCAAGCGTCTTTCCTCTACAACATGAATAAATCATTTAACTTTCTTGGTCTAGGATTTTAGAAAACCTACAAGCTGTTTCAGCTGTCAACAGAGGTTATATTTCCTGTTAACATACAGTACATGTTATGTACAGTGGTAAGCATAGATTTACTGTGAGCTAAACCTAATCTGATCACTTCACTCAAACAATAACATCTCGGTCACATATATTTCTCACTGGAGAGCATAAAATATATACAGACTTCTGGGATGGTGTAAACAATATTTTGCAGTCTTGCTGCAGTGAGTTTTCCCCATTCAACCATAACAACACTGAGTGAGGTTACTGATTTTACTGTGAAATCAGGTGACCGGTTTATTCCACCATGTTGAATAAGGTTAAAGTCAGGGCTCAGAAAACAATTTCTTCATGGTTGTCACTTTATGCACAGGAGCACAATATGTTGAAATGGGAAAAGATCTTTCCTGAAGAGATGCCCCAAAGTTGGAAGAACACTACTGTCTAAAATACACTGTACAATGGAGAATAACATTTCCCTTGGCTGATGAGACTACAAAGTACCTCCTTTTAAGGAATGGGTGACGTAGTTATTAACATAGCTGGACCTGACTGAGTTTCACGGAGGAGAAAAAAAGTTACCTGACTTCACAGACGTTTTTGCATTTCTGTTATTTTTGGACATTTCTTCTTCTTTTTTCAGCTTGCTCCTTTTAGGGGTCACCAGCCAATCATCTGCCTCCATCTCCCTCTATCTAGCATCTTTCTCTATCACACCAACCCTCTGCACTACATCCACAAAACTTTTCTGTGGTCTTCCTTCTTTCCTCCTGCCTGGCAGTTCCATATTCAACATCCTTTTCCAATATGTTCACTATCCCTCCTCTGCACGTTTCCAAACCATCTGGGCATTGCCACTCTAACTTTGTCTCCAAACTGCTCGATCTGAGCTGTCTGATGTACTCATTTCTAATCTTGTCCATTCTCGTCACTCCCAATGAAAATCTTGCTCTGCCATTCCAGCTCCACTTTCTGTCTTTTTGTTAGTGCCACTGTCACTCTTGCTCCTATCCTTCTGTCACATATCAGCCAGACACTCTCTTCTTCACCTCTTGTACCCACTTTGTTGACCCCAGGTATTTAAATTCTGCTCCTTGCATGTTTATCTTCCCACCTGTCTCCCTCTCATTCACACCCATGTATCCTGTGTCTTGCTTCTACTGACTTTCATTCCTCTTCCCTCCAGTGCATACCTCCACTTTTCCAGGCTCTCTTCCACCTATTTCCTACTCTCACTACAGATCACAGTGCCATCAGCCAACATCATAGTCCAGAGACTCCTGCCTGACCTCATCTGTCAACTGCAGAAAAGAAGAGGTTCACAGCAGATCCCTGATGTAATCGCACCCCCACCTTGAACCCATCTGTCACTCCTGCTGCACACCTCACCACTGTCTCATTGTCCTCATACATGTCCTGCACCACCCTTACATACTTCTCTGTCACTCCTGACTTCCTCATGCAGTACTACAGTTCCTCTCTTGGCACCTAATCATATACTTTCTGAAGATCCACAAAGACACAGTGGAACTCCTTCTGACCTTCTCTATTCTTCTCCATCAACACTTTCAAAACCAACATCACATCTGTAGTGCCCCTACTTGGCATGAAGCCATACTGCTGCTCACTGATTGTCACCTCTCTTCTTAACCTAGCTTCAGCAATTCTCTCTCATACCTTCATGGTACAACTTTATCCCTCTGTAGTTACTACGGCTCTGCACATCACCCTTGGTCTTAAAATCAGTACAAGTACACTTCTTCTCCATGCTTCAGGCATTTTCTCATTCTCCAGGACTGTGTCAAACAATTTCCTTAAAAAGTCCACTACCTTCTCTACTAGACATCTTCGTATATCCACAGGTATGTCATCTGGACCAACTGCCTTTCCACTCTTCATAGCTGCATTCACTGCCTCCTTAATAATCCTCTGCACTTCCTGATTCACTACCTTTCCTCTACCTGTTCTCCTCTCTCATTTTCTTCATTCATGAGCTCCTCAGAGTACTCATTCCATCTTCTCAACACACTCTCTTCATTTGTTAACACATTTCCAACTCTATCCATACACCGATTTCATTAGTTTCAGGGTCCTTTTTTTGTTATTATTATAATGGTTGTTTGTCAGTGGCAAGTTCAGAACAGACATTAAAATAGAAACACAGAACTTTTCACAACTCAGAGTTGTGTAGAAATTTGGACTGACAGGTAAACAGGTTGTTTGCGAAGGAAGACACCTGAAACACTTTAATTAAAAAAGTAAGACATTTAATATATTAAAGAATCAGAAAATCACACATGGACTCAGAGGAGGAGACAGCAGGCCTGTGTGTATGCTCTCTCTCTCTCTGAGCCCGTGTAGCTCTCTAACCGTAACATCTTTATACTGCCACTTATCTAAACATAAACAAATTCTGGGCGCTATGAGTTGGCCTTCGTCATTCAGTCCTGTTCAAGCTGGTTTTTCATGACCCAGATTCCTCTCATCAGCAGTGGAGTCATAAAGCACATCTTCTCTCCTGATGTTTCAATTTAATCAATACAGAGCAATCTTGTCCAGATTAATAACAGAACATGGTGACGTTGGTGATGTTTTAATTGCACGTTCTGTAGCTGAACCTCAAGATAAGATGCACTGAGACAGAGGAGCTAGTCTAGCACTTTCAGATCCGTTGCTCTCTGTCTAATGTATTATTTAATTGTTTATTATTTGGTTGATCCACTGTTTATTAATTATTTTACTGGAGTTTTTAAACATTTGTCATTTATTCATTGAGTAAAAAATAATCCCTAACAGGACTAAAGCCTCATCAAGCTGGTTGTGTTGACAAATATGACAAAATGGAAAACACCAAAACTAAAGACATTTCCTGTATACTTTTATTTTAATTTTATGAGTATACAGTATTGTTAAAGTTGATTCCAATTTTATTTTTATAGATAACAAAAATGTCTTTCAGACCTAGTTTTATTACTTTTAGTTACCTATAATATAATAACCTTGGTGGGGACCTGAGTAGGGGTGGGCGATATGGACCAAAAATAATATCACGATATTTTTTAGCTGAATGGCGATAACGATATATAGACGATATATTTGTTCTCCTCAAAAGTTATAAACAAAAAGGCACTTCTGAGTCAAAGCTACATGTCCCAAATGTCACATGGGCACTTTTTAAAAAAAACATTCAGCTGTATATGTACA
>JASGAU010387658.1:0-13425 GCA_030220045.1 Australoheros facetus
AATTTTCAGTTGGCTCAACTTTTTAAACAGTGTATTTGTTCTCTCAGCTTTAAAAAATAAGTTAGAGTAACAAATATGAAGTTGGCCTTTTTAGAGTGTGTCGGAGAGAAGGGAGTTATGGAGTAAGCTGACTCCGAGAGAGCGAGAATTCACCAGTGCAGGATGTGATACCACCGCGACTGTGGAAAACCCAAATGAAATAGATAAAATGAAGGTCCTATAATTATTGCTGCCGTAGCGGTGCTGTATCACGTAGCAGTGACGTAATTGTCTAGTAAAACTAGGCAGTCTGTAAAAGAGAAAAAGAAACAACAGACAGTGGTAGGATATCAGGGATTTTTCTTTATTAGAAGCAGTTTTATTGTCATAACTTTCACATAAAAGGTTAAATTTATCTCCAGCGGATGCCCAACAGGTGGCAGCTCACAGCCCACAGCTTTAGGGCTGCGCCATCATCCTGACCCGCCTTGGAGCTCTCTGCTCTGGAACAGTTACTGTAAGGAAAGGGGAGAATGGACAGTACATCATTATATCGTTTAAGTGATCGATATTTCCATTGCAATAACATAAAACACGCCAAAAGAATACGTGAGAACTAATCTGTAATAAGCTCATTCATCAATCCTTCCCTAATAACTACTCATCTGAGACTATAAGGTAGATAATGGATTTTAGACTCACTGAGGACGCGCTATTAGATAATTGTAAAGTAATAATTAGTTCATAATTATCTGTAAATTAATCGAACTCCCTGCTTTCTTCATTGATCTTTAAAGTTGGTCTTTACTTTTTGCAGTTTCATGCTCAATAGTTGCTCTGTAGTTCCTCTTTATGTCAGGATTTCTTCACCATTACCACATTTGGTTTTGGACTTACCAAATGTGTGTTATAAGTACACTCAGTTATGTAAAACTGGAGCATGGAGATACAGTATGCTGGAAGGTCGTGCTGTTCTTTCTAACAAATGTGAGTCAGAAAAGGAGAAATTTATTAATTAAAAAAAAAATTAGAGCAGAGTAGCATCAACAAGTTGTGATGTTACAGTAGGACTTATGATGGTGTTTATTCGGTTATAATCATTTATTAACTAATGACTCACTCTGAAAGAATCTCATAGAGCTTTAGTAATTATATATTCCTGGATCCGGAGTTATTAGGAAAATATTGATGAATAACTCATTTTGTCTTTCCTGATTCTTTAATCACCTTTTTAAAAATTGCAATTAAGCAAGTTTTTGTCTCTAACTGTAAGTAGTTACCCCAGTTGCCAGGCTCATGGCTCTTTAAGAAACTCTTCTAATTTATGCTCCATCATTATAAATTATATGTCCTATTAGAAGCTGAGACTGCTTTTAGATTTAGTTGTCTCATAGCTAACTGAGTCTTATATTATTATTGCTGTTGATTTCACATTGACCTGTAGTATCCTCCCGTGATCAGCTGGTTCTCAGGAGTGACGGTGCAGTAGATGGTGGTGTAGGCTCCCTCTGCTGGGGTCCTGACCAGAAAGCCGAAGGTCCTGATTATATCCACAAGAGGACGCCATACGTGCCTAAAAATGTCAGTGTTCACAAGGCCAGGGTCCACTGAGTAAGCCATCACACCTAGAACTGGAGGGATTGGTTTCTTTAGACACACAGGATTTGGCTGCCGCCTTCTCACACTGACTTATTACTTCAATGAAGACAATGAAGACAATGAAGACTTCATTGTTTAGTTCGACCTGAAATGAAGACAATCCTTGATGACAACTTGCAGTCACATGAGTGGATACATCTGGAAAGTAAAGTAACCAGTGCATCACAGGACTATCAGAGGTTCACATGATTTAGAAGATATAAAAGTTACAGAAAGCCTTTACTCATATCTTTGAGGAAATTATTGCATTAATAGTGAGACTGACAAAGAGGAGTGATTTGCAGGGCAACAACTAAATCTTTAAGACATGTTTCTCCTTGCTCAGATGTCGCCCGGAGCATTTGGGGTGGCTGTAGCTCAGTAGGTAGAGCAGGTCACCTAATGATCGGAAGGTCAGCGGTTCGATTCCTGGCTACTCCAGGCTGCATGCCAATGTATCCTTGGGCAAGATACTTAACCCCACATTGCTCTCCGACGCATCCGTTGGAGTATGAATGTGTATGAATGTTAGATAATTAACATTCATACACATTGTGCTTGTATGAATGGGTGTGCATGGGTAAATGTAAAACATGTTGTTTGAGTGCTCTGATTGAGTAGAAAAGCGCTATATAAGAACTAGTCCATTTGTGGTTGAGGCATGTGACTTGTCACACTCTTGAGATAAGAATCATATTTTCTTGCATAAGGAAGGAGTCAGAGAGGCATAGAAAGACACATAATGACTACCTAATATTGCAATTTCTGGGTCCCTACCCTCAGTCCTTTTGGCCAGCTCTCTGGTGAACAGGATATTAGCCAGCTTGCTCTGTGCGTAGGCCCTGACAGGGTGATAGTTTTTCTCCCCTTTCAGGTCGTCAAACTGGATTTTGCCAAAGACATGAGCTGATGACGCCAGGTTGATGACCCGGGATGGGGCCGAGTGCTTCAGCAAGTCCAGCAGCAGAAAGGTCAAGAAGAAATGGCCTAAAAAAGAGAGAAACGGGTGGTAAAAAGAAAAAGGTGGGACGTTTTAGGCAAAGGATAAGAAGACACAAGCGGAGCAAAGTAAAGTTGGACCATCACCGATCACTGATCATCTACCTAGCATTAAGAACGCAGGCTGACTGGCTAGTCATTTGTTCTCTCCTACCCAAGTGATTGACTCCAAACTGCATCTCATATCCATCCACTGTCCTGGCATAAGGACACATAGCCACAGCTGCGTTGTTGATCAGATAGTGAAGAGTCTTCTCAGCTGCAAAACAGGATATTTGTTACCTCCATCACAGTATTTAAAAGGGGGCAAAAAAAATGCACACGCTGCTCTGAAATTCATGTGTGTGTTGCATGTGCCACCCACTGTTGTAGATACTCTCAGCAAACTGACATATCGATTTGGTGTCAGCCAGATCCAGTTGCTTGGTGACTACCTTCGCTCCCTTCACCTCCTTAATGATGTCGCAAGCAACTTGCTCTCCTTTCGTCATGTCTCTGCATGCCAAGATTACCCGGGCACCTAGGGAGATAAATTCCTCTTGTTTCCATGCGCTTGCATGTTTGAAATTTGAACAAGATAAATTTCAATTTCAAGCTTACTTTTAGACATGGGCGTAGGAACCGGGGGGGACGTGTCCCCCCCAATATTGGAGACAGGCACATTTGTCCCACCTCAGAGTATTTACGGATTTGTCAGGTTTCCAATATGTGTCCCCCCCCCAATAGTAAACTCATTCCTATGCCCTTGCTTTTAGATATTAATATTTTTTTTTTGCTTGAGTCACCTCATTGCATTCATCAAATATGGAGGAGCGTGTTAAATTTGAAGTTTCCACAGAAGTTCACTGAGTCACAAAAGCGAGAAAGAATATGACAGCGAATCTACAGAAATTTGTTAGTCATCATTGTCTTTGCTGTCTTCGCGTGTGCGGTGCTGTTTGCTTGCCTCTGCCAGCCAGGTCTCTGGCTGTTTCTTTTCCTATTCCAGAGTTGCCCCCTGTCACAATAGCTGTCTTCCCATCTAGACGTGTATCTGAAGACCATATGGGGATGACGAGAGACCTGCGGAGTGAGGTACATAAAGCCTTTAATTAAGTATAAAGTACCAGTATAAACCTTAGATAGGATTTTGGGATGCATTATTGTTTGTGTTATCTGTTTGTTTAAACCCAGTTAGAAGGTGTGTGAGGTCCTGGGTTCAAAAGTCACCTTCAAACTGATTCAATCTCTTCCCAGATGTTGAAGCAGCAGGATAAATAAAAGTAACTGTGAATATTTCTTTTGATACTGAAAAACAGACCGCTCTGCTTTTGGATTATCTTTGTTTGTTTTGCTTCTGGTGATGATGTGCAAAACGCTTACCTGATTGCTTGCATTTCCGAAGTAAAATGCAGCTGCTATATCCCTCCCAAAAAATGTTTTTCCTGATGTTCAGAAGTTCAAGAGATGTGGCAGAGACGGAGGCACAGGACTGAGAGAGCGAGCAAAGAAGACCGTCTTTTAAATGGTAAGCCGTTTTTAGAAAGAAATACCCCTCTGTTGGAAATCATCACTGGTGCTAATCGATTAAAGCAGAATTTTAAACAGGATTCCAGATGAACATCATATGATTGTGATGTAGTATTTGAATGAACCAAAGAAACAGAAAAGTATTTGTTTAAGAAGTTTCAGCTTGATAATGCTTATCAAATTAAGTATGTGTGCTGACTCAGCAAACTAGATGTTAAACACTGAATCTTTGCTTATTGTAAAAAAGACAGGACATCCTCTCTCAGTTCTAAGGTTTTAAACACCAGGAGTTAATAAAAAAAAAATTACCCAGTTCTTAGCAGGTCTTAAATTTAGGTTATTTAACAAGAACTAGCACTGCCACCTCACAGCAAGAAGATCCTGGGTTCGAATCCAGGCCGAAGCCTTTCTGTGTGGAGTTTGCTCGTTCTCGTCGAGTCTCTCCATGTACTCCGGCTTCTTCTATATAATATTGTTATTATTAAGGTTAATCTTGTTGTTTTTATATATACATATATATATATTCTTTTCTTAATAGCGTAAATTATTATATTTATATTTATAATCACTGCGGCCGCTGTTACACCCAAATTTGCCCTCTGTGGGACAATAAAGGCTGTTTCTTCTTCTTCTTCTCACAGTCCAAAGACATGCATGGGGTTAGGTTAAGGTTAAGGTCCTGCCACACAAGCTATAGCTGCTTGACAGGTGGCCTCACATTAAACTTTAGAGTACTTTGGTATACAGAGGAGCTCATGGTTGACTCAATCACTGGAAGCTGCCCAGACCCTGCGGCTGCAAAACAAGCCCAAATCATCACCCCTCCACCGCTGTGATTGACAGTTGGTGTTTGTGCTTATATGCTGTGTTTGGTTTTTAATCGTGGCGCTGTGCATTATAGTTAAACATCTCCACTTTGGTCTCATCCGTCCAAAGGATGTTGCAGAAGTCATCTGATTCATTCAGATACAACTTTGCAAACCTAAGCTGTGCTGTTCTTATTAGAGAGAAGAGAATTACTCCTTTTATTGTGCCCTCATATGTAAAACCTTAGAACTGACAGAGGATGTACTTCCTTTTTTTAACTGACTGTATGTCGTTTTTCATTTTCTGCCATAGAGTTAGGGTCCGTGGTGTCTTTCAGAGATGCATGAAACTCTGAGAAGATGTAACAACATCATAAGAGCAGAAATTCTCAATTACATTTATAAAACAGGGGTTTAAAAAACGTTCTTAGATCTATAAAATGTAAAGTAATCCGTCTCAACAAAGGTCTCATACAGTTTTACATTCATTATGTATTTACGATCCACCATCTGCTGCTTTCATTTAAGGCAATTCATCATACTTAAAAGCTCATCATACATCTCGAAGGCAAAATCATTATCTTTAAAGAAACTAGAAACTGCATCTGCTGTCAGTGGTAAGTAAGAAATCTCAGCCGTGATGGTCTTCTGTGAGTCTGCAGCTGGAATTCAAAACTTGCTTCCACAGGTGAGCTGGCTGTAATTTCAGCACATCAGTGCTGTGGATTTTATGGTGCTTTCCGCAGGTCTACACTATCGCCTCGTTGCACCGAATGTCAGGATATTATACCAACAGCTGATTGGGCTTTTTCCCAGGCCTCGAAAGTGCTGGAGTGTAAAAGGCAAACCATTACTCAAGAGTGCACGTCCTCTTTTTCTGTAATCTCTATTCCTCTTTTTAAGATTGCAATTAAAAAAATGTTTGCTGTGGTACATGGGTAAAGTGTTTGTGTGTTATATAAATGCAACAAACAGCTGCATGTCTTTTCCTGCATTACAGAACTCTATTAAGATTTATCTAAGATTTTTTGTGTTGTTCTCGCATCTTAACCTGCACTTACCACTAGTAGGCAGACTGTAGCAACACAAGACACTACACTACATATGCAGTGTCCAATGAAAGGCTGTTCCCCTCACACTGAAATCATTGAAATCTGCAGTCAGGTTCTGTGTTGGCCAGCCAGCCAGCCAGTTCTCATGTAAACCATGTGAAAGCTAGTCATAACTTCCTGTTTTCACAAACAACCATAAAATAAGCTGAGACAAGACGCACTCTTACACACATGCACACACACATACACGCATACATAAACATACTCCTGCTGACCCAAACCAGGCCTAAATGAGAGCTGCCAGTTCCTCTCATGTGGTCTCTCTGTGACGCTAGCTGGTCTGACTGCTAGATTAGTTTCTCCTCACAGCTGCTTGCCATCCCCGGGCCTGATGAAAGGCTGCCTGTCTGTCAGCACAGGGACAAAGACACAGAGGCCTCGCCACATGTGTAATTAGCATTGCTTCACAAAGATTATAGATCATCTTGTGGAAATAAATGAAGCTTCGGTTGTGTTTTGTCAATCCCAAAAATAGGAAAGTTGACTAAGAGAAACCACAGAATGCAAGATGACAGCCATCCGTGAAAGAATTAGATGCAAAACATTTAATTTCAATCAAAATAGTCTTTCAGTAATTCATTGCAATAGGATTGATATGTACAGATTTTTTTTTTTGCAAAGCTGCATACATATGTGGGGCTATAAATTAACAGTTCATTGAAACTCCTGTGTGTGTTTCGCCCGCTGTTAATGGCACCACTCGACTTCACAGAATCCACACAGTAAATCAAATGGCAGCATCTTCATTTGTCTTTGGCAAACAGATGAAATATATACAAGCACTGATCACATCTGAAACGACACATAAACACTCTGCTTTGTAAGATCTTTTAAAACAAAACCCATTATTAACAAACATCTGGCTTTTCTTCATTGAGGCCTGCACATTAAAATCTAATAAAAGAAATCACCAATAAAATAGCTTATCAAATGCATAGCATTTTCTTTCTGAGACAAAAACTGCATTTGTGTTGCAGTGAGGAGAAAATAAAGTCTACAAAACAAGCTAAAACAAGCATCGTACCAAAACTGGACGTGTCTCTTAAAAAATGAGGGAGTCTGTTAGATCCCGCAGACAAGAAAGAAATAAATTCACTGAGTGATATGCTTAAAATTCAGCAACATTTTATATATATATATATATATATACCACTCTTGATTCTGTCCTGCCAGATCTTGTTGTGGCTCGTATATTCAATGTTCTAGGATATTATTAACAAAACATATTTTCCACATGGTGGATATTTTGTTATGCAAAGGCAAGTATCAAAATCATCCAAATATACAAAAGTTTAAAAAAAAAAACTAGGAGTCTAAAGATGTCATCTAAAGTAAATTATTAATAAAATGTGGGACATTAAATAGTTAGTAAGTTCTTTGTATCAAGACCGAGCTGTAATTTCCATGCAACAATAAAACTATTATCCACCTGCAGTTTGAACTCGACTTCCACATCCATTTCACAACAAAATTCCCCATCATTGTCTGGAATGGAGGGAGTTTCCATTTGAAAAAAGCCTACAGCTTTTTTCTGGGAATAAATTTCAGAGGAAAGATTCAGTGAGTAATATCTAAGGGAATCAGACAGGTTATAGAAATCTCATTAGTAAGACAACTGTGCAGACACAGAGTCCCAAAAGACTCATCTCTCAGTTACCTGTCTGATCATTTTAAAATGACTTCATATCATTCTTTCCATGGTTTTATATGAAAAGCAGGCATGCAAGGGCACATTTTGGTTTTAATTATTATTGTAACTTCTTTGACATACACCTGTCGGCCATAGCACTAAATCCACCGTTGTGTAGGCCCTCCTTATGCTGATCATGCTTATGAGCCCACTGAGGGGTGTCCTGTGGTGTCTGGCCAGTGGGTCCTTTGGGTCCTGTGGGTTGTGGCATGAAGCCTCCACAGATCACACTTCTTCTGGCTAATTCAGCAGATGCTTGATCGGACTCTGATTTGTAAAGCCAGTCCTGAGGAGTATGTCCGCTGCGGGAGGACACACTTCGTCCCGTTGGGGAGAATGCTGCTGTCAAGGAATGCTGTTGCCATGGAGGGATGTGCCTGATCCTCAACAATATTTAGGTGGGTGGTGTGAGTCAAAGCAAGAGGACCCAACATTTCCCAGCAGAACATTACATTGTAACAAGATGATCAATGTTATTCATTTCAGCTGACAGTGGTTTTAATGTTGTGGCTGACTGGTGTAATTGAATATATAGGCGGTCAGCTTGACAAGGTCTAAATTATGGTAATGGAAATGATCTCTGGAGTGACATAAAACATGAGACACAGCCACTGGTCGCTTTTCACTTTCCTAGTGATCGCTCCACCATCACTTCCTGGACTGGCAGCGTCTCATCTTGCAAAGTGCAATGGGTAATGGAGTTCCCTTGTGATCTTAGGCTGCTCTGAAAAAATGGGGCAGTCTCACTGGCTTCTTCCTGGACAGGGTTACCAAAGCCATCATCCTGCCCCACCTCATCACTGCCATGAGAAGTCTGGCTGACACAGACAACAATGACATCACCACTGAAGTTCATCACTTGACCGCTGGAGATGAAGGTGGTATTGTGGTTCCCAGACACCTGACCTTAATAGAAAAGAAACACAGAGGGGGAGGAAACGGTCAGGATGCTATTTATAGAGAACATGAGAAAATCTTTAGTTTCACGTGAAATTCATGAACATTGTCTCCCCATACTAGTGTAGAAAATGCCAACACAATAACAGCCTTTTGTGAAATTGAATGAAATGTGTAAATTTAACTGTAGGGTTGTGTGGGACTTTTATCTTCCATTTACACACAGGCTGCTAGAGCCCCATTTCATGACATGAGTGAAGAAGGGAGTAACTGCTGGCTAACCTCATGTGAAAAATGGACAGTGGGTGTAATGACTTAGCAGGATGACCACAAAAAGGCAACAGCTAGAAAAGCTGCCATATCACATCCCCCTGCCCATGGCTGTTTCAGTGTCCAGCACTTCTAATTCAAAACCACTGAAGTAATTTGTCAAGAGTTTGGGGTTTTAAAGATTGAACTGAACACATTTTTAATATGCACAATATATGCTGTTCAGCTCTTTTTAATATTGACTCCATCCAAGAACAGCTCTAATCTCAACTCGACCCTACAATGGCTTTCCTGCCAAACACAAACTTGCACCTTTGTGCCAATGCCCGTGTGTTGTTCAAGTGCAGATTTAATCCAGCCAGGTGAATTAGGAAATAAACTGTGTTTTTATTTTGTTTATCACATTACACCACATCAAACCTCTGGTTCCTATTTTCTCCCCAGCCTCCTGTCTGACTTTCCAGGCAACAGAAGAAGCCAAACCTCCATGACTCACAGCTTATGTTCCATCTGTTCACACACACACACACGCACACACACACACGCACACACACAGTAAATGTAAGAAAGCACACCAACAGGCATTTTTACACCTACACATACACGTATACACATAGCCACGGGCAAACACCATCACACACTCTCAGAAAGTGTGTCGCTGTCTCTGTATCCAAGAGCTTTTCCCGGAATACCAGTCTGAGAGGGCAAGCTTGAAATATGCCATTTCACCACAACTCTGAAAACAAAGCTCTGAGGAATCTGCTTGGCTCTTTTGTTTATCCTTCCTCAGTACCATGTTGATTTTTCTGGATACCCCAAAACTGTAGCAATACACTTCTGACAGGGGTAAAATTGAACACTGGTAGAACCCCTTTCTTGCTCATTATCCAGGGAAAAAAAATCTTCAAAATCTACCTATATGTCATGGATAGCAGATGGAAGACTAAATGTGAGTTAGCCCTGTTGACGCGACACTCAAAGGTAGGCCCCAAAACTGCTCTGGATGAGCTGGTAAGTAGCTAATAAATATAAATCATGTGCACTGGATGGCTACTGTGCACGAAACACTGTGTGTGAGACAAGGGAAACCTCTGAACCTTGCCTAACCTTTAAATAGCACGGGCGGGAAGTCCTTGTAACAATTTTCATTACTGCATGATGGGAAACTGTGTTCATTTCCAGCCGGCAAATGTGTAATTAAAGAAACCAGCCATCAGTGAGAGTCTAAAAAAAAAAAAAAAAAAGAGGCTTCACAAGTTAGTGTGTGCGTGTTTTTGTTGGGTTTGCGAGGTTATAAAAGTATTACTCAAGCTGAGCACATCTTGCTTCAATTAAAGCTGCGGTCTCTTTGCGCAACCCTATGGAACTCTGGGTAAACAGGAGTTTTGTACTGTAGATGGCATACTCAACACTGATGCTCACATACACAGAGAGCAGTGTTTGTTAAGAGTGCGGTTCTGGTGGTTCACTAGCACATCAAACTCAAACACACACACACACACACGCACACACACACACCTTTTTCCTGCTCCCTGTGTGGTCTGCCAAAATCCAGGGTCAAATTATCAATACTGGCTTTAATAAGATATTTCTTGGAAATAATCACACAAACGCCATATTCTTATGCTGAAACCGATCCGCTGTCCAGTCTGTGTTCGGCTAATAATGTTTGAGTTTGAGCTGACCACCGTCTCTATCAGACTGCTCAGATATTACTGCTTTTATAGCTAACCGTAACCACTGGGAGCTTGAGGCACAGAGCATAAATGTTTCCCGTAGATTTTTCTCTTTGGCAGAACCCTAAGGTCTGTAAGAACAATGCATGCTCAGCCCCGTGACAGTAAAACTTTCCATTAAAGCCAATCCAAAGTTCATTCTGTTATTCTTGGTGGCTAGTCCCACCTAGTCTGGGGAAAGCGAACACTGCTATGTGGTGTATCAAATCGTGTACGGGTATGACCCTGTGGCAACACAATGGCGACTGCCTACACAAACAGTGTACACAGAATCCACCTGGCAAATGCAACTGTGGTCCCGCAGTCTTTGTAATGAGCCATTATCCCCATAACGCACAAGCCGCTGTGCTTTTCGTTTTTATTGTGACTGTTGTGTGGTCATAGCAAAAATATCCAGGAAATATCCAGCTCCATCACATCTTTTCATTACCCCAAGAGAATCAATGGACTCATTTTTGCTTAGGAAAAAAAAAAAGTTATGATAAAGGTTATGCACAATGAGGTGCATTATAAACGTATATTAGCAGGTTAGTAATAAAAAGTTACCGCCATATTAACCCATCATTATGCAATCATAAATACAAGTAAATTAAGTCACTGCATACCGTCTCAAATTGTGAGTCAAATTTATAGGGCTTATAAATTATAAAATTATTAAAACCAACATATAGACAAAATAGTACATTTATTTTTAAACACCATAGTTCACAAACACTTGATTACTTTAAAAATGATGTCACATTTATTTATCTTACTTATCCTCCACGTCATAATTTAGAACTACTACCTGATCTATTTATTTTGGGCAAAAGGGGTTTCTTATATGATCAGTTCTTGAAATTTCATCTACCTGAGGTAAGATTTGGATCAGCCAAATGACTATGAAGGCTCTCCGGTGAGCACTCCATTTCTGACTCCTGTGAAGAGAGCTTGTTTTCCCCACAGGGACCTCCCTGGTCTTGCTCTGGGCCTGTGGCCTCAGGGGGCTTGTCCATGTAGAGCTCCCCAACAGATGAGGAAGGCATCGAGGGGCTGACCAAGGTCATGGCAGAGGTTGTACTATGTTCTGTTGATGTCGAGTCTGTGCTCGTCAGTCTGTACAACCCTTCCCATTTTACTGGTGACCTTTCAGCCAGGTGAAATTTGAACTCCGGTGACACCTGGGACAATGGCAGGAAGAGTTCAGGAAGTTGACTGGTCGAAGGGACGGCAGAGGAGGTGTGGAGGAGAGGAGGAGAAAGAGAAACGAGTGGTGCGACGCCTGTCTCACTTGTGGACAAAATCACTTTCTTGAGATTTCCATCCCCCTTTTCTTCACTCTTATCTGCCCTTTTATTATCATTTTTATCCTCTTTCCCACTTCCATCTCCATCCCGCTCCCCATCTAGCCATCTGCATGAGCAGGATCCCAGTGTTCCGGGACTGACGGCCTTGCTACAGTCCTCATTCTCCCCTACTTCCAGTGGCTCGCGGATGGGAATGACACAGACACAAGAACCTGCCAAAAGTCGGGACACACTCACGACCTCTTTCTCTTCTTCTGACACCTCTTCTGGTTCTCCAGATCCTTTGCTCTGTTCCTCCATAGCCATTTTCCCCTCAACAACTTCTTTCCTTGTCATTTCTTTTGTCAAGGGCAGAAAGACCTTTATATCAGGAACAGAGGTGGGAAAGGTGCATGGGGGGTCATCAGCAGGACTCGAGGGTGCTTGGTAGATAAGTTCGGTCATCTCGCATGGCTTTGGGCTACCAGGGCCTCCTCCTATTCCTCCACCTGCTCCACTGTGGTAAAGAGGAGCCAGTGTCTCCTAGAGGGAGGGAATCAATAAGAGAAGAGTTCACTGTTAACATGTACATAAAGATAGATAGCTATTAGATATGTACAGGATCTCAGTTAATTTGAAAATATCCGTTATAAACAATATTAAAGGCAGGTGACCTTTACCTGTTGTATCCTGGTCCTCTTCAGATTCTGGACACAGGATCGCAGATTTACTGGGAAATGAAAAGAATGATATGTAACTAACTACTGAATATAATGCTGCAAAACTGCATGAATGTATTATTTATGAATGTAAATTGATGTTTTTGCTTTTTTATGAATGATGTCTAAAGTATTTATCTGAAAAGCAGTCATGCAGCTAGAAGAGAATAGTTAATGCAGGTTTTTCACCTACCAGAGAGTAATTTCATTTTGTCCTTGTAGCAGAAGAGAAGCAGAATCAGGAGACACAGAACAGTAATGACTGACAGCACTGAAACTATCACCCAGGAGGACGTAACATAGACATCTGTAAGAAAGACAGTCTCTGAGCTTGCTTTTAGTCTACTACTTTTATTTGTCATGGATTTAAAGAACTAATTCATTTTTCCTGCTAAATTTAACATTTAACTTTCTAAGTAGCAGAAATGATTTCCCATACTTTTTTTTTGCACAGTTGATGAATATGTAATAATGTCTGTGTAGATTCTCAGTCATCCAGGTCATGGTGGTCTCTGGAGCTTGAAAAAAGGCGACTGGACTTCTTTTTGTATCTTGAAGACGTTTCACCTCTCATCCGAAAGGCTTCTTCAGTTCTCAACCAAATGGTGGAGAGACCCAAGTATTTAAACCCCTGTGGGCGTAGTCCCTGGAGGTGATTATGACCCTCTATTGTTCATGTGCGTAGACACATGTGCAATATTGTGCGTGATCAGGACCCTGCAACACCGGGCGGAAAGTGTTCCCTCTAAGGCAAAAGGGAAAGAAAAGGAACACACACATATCAAGAAAGCCCTCAAAACATGTG
>JASGAU010387659.1:0-25602 GCA_030220045.1 Australoheros facetus
AAAAACTATAATCTCTCAGAGTAGGGTGATTTGAACGCCAAGCATCGCAAAGACCAAAATCCTTCATGTACTGTTTAAGAATGTCTGCAGACTGCCAGTTTAATGAGTTTAAATGTCAATATTTCATGTGACCACTTTATTCTTCAACACAGCCTAAACTCTGCTAGGAAAACTTTAGTGTAATTCTCTCTCCTGACCTTCTTCATATATACTGATGATGATGAGAAGCAAACATTTTGAACTGGAATTCATCACTTAATAAGAGCTGTTGCCACTGATTTTCAGTTCAGTGTTTGTGTAATTTGGGACAAGCATTTTCTTCTTGTTTCTCTTCCATAAGAAGTGCTTCTTTTAAGCACCTGTTTCAGGTCTTTATTGGATTTTTTTCTTATTGTTTCTTAAGGATGTGACTCTCAGATCTTGTCCATCTGTTGTAGGTTTCATTTTAAGGCCACACTGCACAACATACCATATATAGAAAGTTTTCAGCCATTAGCTCTTTGGGAATCACCTTGTTGGTGTAAAAATATTATTTTATGGCTGTCAGAATATGTTATCTTTAGCATTTTTCATAGATTCAGCATAACAAATGGGAACAAGTTTTGTGTTTTAGTGACAGGCTGCTAATATTAAAGTTCCTAACGATACTGTGACTGCTTGTTTAGGTATTTGGGTTTACTGAACTGGGGTGCCAGCCAGGTCTATACTGACCTGTAAGATTGTCTTTTTGTTAGTCTCTTCCCTGAAACACCACAAACCACAGAAAGGATGCAAGTAAAGAAACATACTTTAGTTATCTCTGAACATCAAATGAAATCAAACACAAGACCAGTTTCAATAAGAACCACACACACACACACACACACACACACACACACACACACACACACACACACACACACACACACGCGCGCAAACCAAAAACCTTTCAACTAAGAAAATACAACTCAAACAGTCCCATATGTGGTATGTTTATGTGTATCTATGTGTTGTGGACCTGATTCTATTGGAACCTGATTCTATTGGGGCCTCTTGGCCAGGTCATGTTTGTAAAGAGAACTTGTTCTTAAAATTTCACCTGGTAAAATAAAGGTTTAAAAAAAAAATATATATATATATATATATATATATATTTCAGGTCATCCCATAGATATCAGTTCATTCATAACAGGAAAAGAGCGAGAGAGTACTTCCCCTGTGGAGAGATTATTCACTGGACCTGTCTGAGTTGGAGCTCTGGACCCACTGACTGAGAGTCCTTCTGCTGTCATTCTTGCCTGAAACCTGACTGTAAATAAATGAGTTAATCTTTATATTCTGAGTCTGCGTTTTGAGTCCAATCTGCAGCAGAGGTTATGTCAGAATCTCACAAAGAAAACAAAGGAGCTATTGTAAATGCTTCTACCATTTTAGTGGATATGAATACAGATGACAATGGGAAGAACACTGCAGCCACTGAGCCTCAGGGTGTTTTAGCTTTTGTTCCTGTAAAGGTTAAAACAACAAATGGTTATGCTCTTGTAACAATATCTGCTTTATTCAACCTAGATACTGCTACCTTCCATGCAGAATCTGTTCTTCAGCAGCTTCAAGAGACAGGATGTGGGGTAGACATACTTCTATGAACAATGAATAAAAAGAAATTAAGCATCTGTTGCATGTGTCTTGGATGTGTGCAATCTAGAGTAAGGATTTTGAGAACTATTTACACAACATGAGATACCGGCACAAAACGAGAATATTCCTTCCCAAGAGGTGGTGAATCAATGGGCATATCTAAAAGAAATGAAGAGCCCCATGAGGGATATGAGGGAGAAATGCATCTTTACAACTCAGCAGAATAACCAAGGATATGGCAACTAGAGGGCTCTGGTGATTGTGTACAAGCCCACAGCAGACCTAATCAATTAAATCAGGGCACTGATGAGGCGCACACCACGAGCTTTGAAGTTGACGGACAAACACACTCTCTACTTTTAGGCATAAAACTTTTATTTTTGATAAACTCATAATTAGGGCTGGAATTTGGAATTTCCCTTGGACGTGATACACCACCATGGTTCCTCCAAGGTCACAAGAGAGACCTCTGAACAGGAAGACCTTCTGATATTTACCTGTGTTACAGTTCATAGTTCTATGCTCAACATTTTCTTTTTGTACTCAAGCAGCAAGTGGGGGAAGTTTTTCACAGACATTTCCATCGTAACAATCACATACTAGAGAAACAGATAAGTTCAATCAATCCTACAATGAATCCTTAACTCAGTCAGCATGACAAAAATATAATTATAAGACTGAGGTTTTTTTCCCCAAAAAACAGACTGTAGTTTTTTTAAAAATGGAAGGACTTTGATTTTTTTTTTTTTAATACAGATTTATGTTATTGAAAGTCTTGTGGTAAAAAAAAAAATTAATTAAAAATTAAATCATTTTCATGAGTTTTGGACTTGCCCACTACTCCCACTATGTTGGTCTGAGGTACCAGTATAGCTGATGATGATAATGTGAAAAATATTCAAGGCAAAAATCCTCTTTTCTTTTGAGATTTTATATTTAGGTTTGAAACATTTAGAAGGGTCTTAAAATAAATATCTGTTTAGGATTTTATTGATGGCAAGTAAGAAAGCTCTTACAAGAAAATGGCTGCCAACAGAGTTTCTTACACTAAAGCACTGGTCTGCAAACTGTTGAGAACCCTGAGCTGGTAAGCTACTCAGTGCTTTCTTAGCATTATTTTATTTAATGTCTTTAACTGGCTGTATAGCTTTTTATTTTACTTTGAGGTACAGAAAAACAAAAACTGGAATGTGAAACTGGATTGTTGATTTGCGATCCACTATGCACATTTCTGGTTCCAAATAAGAATTTAAATAATAAAACCCTGTAGGGTTGGGCAAAAAACTGAGACAAATGGAAGTTACATTGTCTGGAAATGAGGTAATAAAGGAATCATTGAAATAATTTTTCTTAATATTGAGAGAATTCAAGCAGCTATTATTGCTGCCAAATGTAACCATTCAGCAGCACTGCTTTCTGCACTTTCATCCTCTCCTAGGCTACAGTCTACTTCTTCCATGTTGTTATTTGCTCCTTGAACTACACCAGTACCACCAAAGTTAGTTAGTTCAAACTGCTTTGTTGTATTTCCATTTTTCATTTTCCATTTCATTTTGCCAAATGTCCAGAGGAACTGTTTGCTGCCAAAATAACTCTCAAAAGCTTCAGCAGAGCAATGCCCGCATGTTTTACTAGATTGCATAGATCACAACCAGAAGTTCTTTTGAATATTTTACTTTCAATTGTAGCTTTTTACCTTAAAAAGAAATTCTGTTTTGTTTGTTTGTTTGTTTGTTTGTTTGTTTTAACCTCAGTCTTATTATTTTCATTTTTGTCATGCTGACTGACTGTGACTACTTGTTTAACAAAAAATAAGGTTAGAAATTAAACCTACTTCTTTAAAGTAAGGGGTTCTTAATGTAGAAAAAGCTTAAAATTAGCAAATAATCTAGTAGTCAAGAGCTAAGCTAAGCATCATTTGGCTAAACATCCTGACCATAATATTTTTGTGATCTTTGTTTTGTTACGATACCTTTTATTTCATACCAACAATTACTTTTGACTCATTGATGTAATGCAACACTGCAGCAACCTTGACCCCCAGTTACTTAAGCATAAACAGAGAACAACTGATGATGTCTTTGTATTATTATTATTATTATTATTAACATTACATTGTCTGAGGGGAAAAGAATACCACACTGACTAATGTATTTTCGGTCCTCTTTATGACAAAAAAAACAGCTCTGACACACTGAAGGAAATGGACTCTAAATGCCTGTGAAGGTGTCTACTAGTATCTGGCACTTAGACCTTCATAATACAGGTTTTAAGTTATGTAAGTTCATGGTTTGTTCTTCCCTGGGAGATAAGACTTCACCGTTGCCATGGATCAGACAGATCAAATCCCTCAACTTACTATGGTTTGTCTCTCCTCAGACCACTGTCGGGATCATCACTCCTGACTGGGATCGCCACACAAGCCACAAGGTTTCAGCTATATTTTGAACCAGCTGTCTGGCCACAGGAATTTGACCTTTGTCTAATGTCTCTCTGAACTTACACCTTCCCATTTTTCCCACATCTTGCATTCAAGAAAAAAGGCTTACTCACTGATACTGTATATTCCAGAACCAACACCACTGTAACAAGACAGTCAGTGTTATTGTTTCATGTTATCAGATCATACTGGCATATCCCAGATATATAGGTATCTGCAGTATCTGCACAACACATCGTACACATCATAGCTACACCCTTACTGTTGACAATTTCCTAATCATTTTCTCTTTTAATATAATTATAATATACTATATACAGTGCTTGACAAATTTCTTAGACCCCCTATAAAAACTATTTTAGAAATATGTCAAAGATTTCATTGTTATTTATTAAGCAAATAAAAAAGCTGGAACTTCTCTGAGGTCAGAAATTAATCACGCATAGCAGTCAGCTATGTGTGATTAATTAAACAAGAATGTGTCATATCCTTAAATATTCCTTAAACTGGACTGATTAGAACCAGTTTTCCATGTTTTTGACTCTCTGTTTGATGCTGGGGCAGTTTACAGGCTGTGGACCATGTCCTGCTGGATTGCCACTGGACTGCAGCCATGGCCCTAGTGACAAGAAAAATATATCTTGCCAAAGCTAATGTCACTCTCAACAGGTCTGAGAGAAACTTCAAGACCCCTAGGTTGTTTTTTTTTTTGTTTTTTTCTTTTGCCCTGGCAGGGAATTTTTCCACAAGCTTTATCACAGCATTCATATGAATGGGTGAGTGTGTCCAAATTTTTGACTGTATATGATTAAAATACCCCAGTGGTTTGTATGAATTGAAACTTTTAAAAAAACAAGGAAAAAAAAAAAAACAAGCATTCTTTGTTTGTTTTAAGTTAAACTAAATTTTTTCTCTGACCACTGGGCCGCCTGTATTAATTCTTCCAAAACAAAATGTACAGATGTGAACATTACCCACCTAAAGTAGCTTGCTAAAATTAGAGATACTTCTAAACAGAGCAACTAAAAAGCAATGACTGAGTATTTTTAGTTTTTATTCTAATAATTAACCAATCCAAACCTTGATTGCTTGAGAACTGACATATCAGCTAGAATAATGTGCCATTGTTTTTATTGTCTTCTCTATCTATTATTGGAACAGTGCCTTTATTTTTCCTCCATGCTGCTCTTCAGGTACTATAAACAACCACAGTACACTGACAATGCAAAGCTGTCTTTTTATTTTTTTTGTTACATTAATTTTTTGGCCTGTATTCTATTCTCCCTCCTTTTGACTGTGGTCTGCTTGCTTTAGCTCTCTGGATTTGTTTGTCTATTGCTGCATTTGACCTACTTTTACAGTTGTTTTTTTTTACCAGAGCTTTTTTAAGGAGAAGATCTGTAATCCAGTGTCATATTTGCAATTTTTAACAAAAGTGTTATCATTCATCGCTCATATGCAAATCCATTTAGATGGCATCGAACAGCAGGAACTACTTTAAAGTTCATTTTCACCTGAGACAGCTAAATCTCTATTGTATAAAATAACTCATCACTGTGAAATAAGACACTTTCTTTTTAGGTTAGGCCTCTTCTTTTCATAGTATTGATGCTATTGTTCTCATATCAAAGGTCCATCCATCGATCTATCCATTTTCCTCCACTTATCCAATTCAAGGTTGCAGAGGAGCTGTAGCCTATCCCAGATGTCACTGGGTGAAAGGCAGGATACTCCCTGGACAAGCTGCCAGTCTGTCACAGGGGTAACACACAGACAGACAACCATTTACGCTCACATTTACACATCTCAGGGCCACCCCCGTCCTATCATCCGGTTCTTGGTGTTATCTCGTTGGGGCCCAACAGGGGTCATTCTTTTTTATCCAGAGCTACTGGCTACTTCTTTCAGCTGCTGCTGAAAGAGCTTTGATGGTCTGCTGTAGAGACTGTCCCTGGATCCCTAGGTTTGTTGCAACTTGATGGTAGAAGCTGCAACAAAATCTTTGCACCCCACAGACACAGGATAAATTTTGGCATTTGACCCAAGCTGCTTTACTTCAGCCACCAGCTCAACATAGCATAGCTCATTTTATTCATATGCCTCCTCCAATAAGTCTTCACAAAGGACAGTGAATTCTATGATTAGACACCTTTCAGTATAGGAGACCAGAGTACCGCATCTGGTCTAAGACTGGTGGAGGCAATCTCTGGTGGAAAATGAGTTGCTGGCCAATATCTACCAGCAGTCATTGGTCGTGTTGAGGTGTCCGGCTTGTTGCTTGGGGCAGTTTTTGTGCTTCCTTCACAAAAGCTATGGCCCTCAGAGGCTGCTTGGTGTTAGTGGCAAAGAGAAGGCTGCCTGCTTGCTTTCCAGGGCTGCTTTTAGTATCTGATTGTGCCTCCAGGTGTAGTGGCCATGTGTAAGGATGGTCTTACAAGCAGTCATGTGTTTGAGAGTAGCTGGGTTGGGCAGAGGGCACAGGTTGGATCCGCCCTGTACCTCCCTTTTTTCCAGACCACTGATGATCTTTTGCCTTAGTTGTCGCACCTGCTCTTTTTCCTCGAGGTCTGTGTTGTACTATCTGCCCAAGCTCTTGACCAGCTGCTCAGATACTGTTGGTACTGGGTCTTCACCGATGAAGAACCTCGTGTCCTTTAGTGCCCCCTTAATTTTGTAGATGCTTCTGGATTTGTTTGGCTTGATTCTCATCCTAGCCCACTTGATGTTATCCTGCAGCTTGCCATGTAGTCGCTTGGTACACGCACAGTAGTGGTCAGTATGGTCACATTATCCATGCAAGCCCTGATCGGTGGGAGATGGAGCCATGCCTTGTTTCCCTCACCATCTACAACCCATTTTGAGGTCCTGATGATGACCTTCATTGCCATCATGAAAGCCAATGGTAAAACTGTGCAGGTTGCCATGGTGCAGTGAACCTCAGCTCTTGCAAAGCAGAGTTGCAGGTTTTGGAAGTAGGACTTGACCGGCATAGTGATTGGTTCTGGTACCTGGAAGAAACTGAAAGATTCCCAGAGTAGATCTTGGGGAACTGAGCTGAACGCATTGGCCAGGTCAAGTAGGACACCGTGGAGGTCTTGTTTGTTTTTTTGGGTGCTTGGATTTGGTGCCATATCATTCTGGTATGCTCAATGCCATCAGAAAACCCTGGGATTCTTACCTTTTGTACTGATGTATCGACATGCTTGCCATCCTCTGTGCAATAATGCTGAAAAAGATTTTCCCCATAACATTTAAGAGACTGACTGGACAGAATTTGCTGATGCCTGACGTATCCTTCTCTTTTGGGATTAGTATCCTCATGAACTTCCAACGATAGCGAGGAACACCAGGTGCATTCTTGTAGAATTTATATGGAACTTCATTAGCCCAGGGGCCAATCCCACTCTTGCTCAACAAGCTACTTACTCCACTCCCTTCCATTTTGGAGGGTCTGTATCCAGGGGGAATTCAGGTAGTGGGATTGGTGGAATGTCATGTGGCATGACCAAATGCTCATGCTTTCTCCCATCCTGGTGGATTTTTCTGAGATGTTCTTCCAGCTCCTGCTTTGATGCTTTGCAAAAAGGTCTTTAACATATTTGAAGGGATCTTTGAAGAATCTTGTTTGTGTGTGTTCCTTCTTCTTGCAGCGCCACCTCAAGTTCTCTGCTCTTCGCAAGATTGCTTGATGTTCATTTGGAGACTTGCGAGATCTGCTTTTTTCTCATCACAGGCTTTCATCCATAGCTTCCTGAGCTCACAAGCCTCACAATTTCTTGCTGCCTCCTGGATTTTACTGGCATTGATGTGGTTTGTCTGTTTTTTTTTCTTGAAGCACTCCAACGCATTCCACTCCATATTTGTAGATGATGTCACCCAACTCCTCAAGGTTTTTTCCCATCTCTTGTTCCAAGATGCTTGTCAGGTCACTGTAGGTTGACCATTTTCATTTCCATCAAACGATGTGGCATCGTTTCATTCCCAACACATTACCCAGGCCATATCAGTATAGATATCCAGTAAGATTTTTTCTTTTTCTTTTTTCTGATGTGTTTTCAAAGTGTTTCTTTAATTTTTTTTAGCAGCGCAATAAGCAGATAATCAGTGAGGTCTTAACACAGTGGTCCTGCATGGGAACTGTATGAGGTTATTCCATTCACAAACTTTTAGAGGCATTTAGAGTGCAAGTCAATCTGGCCATCTCTCCAATTTGCAAATATCCCCCCCTGAGTTTTCTGCCCATGTTATTTCATGCCTCAGCAACTAAATGGTCTCACAGTTGATCTGCTGCAGGTTACAAAAAAACCTCAATAAGTGGTTTCAGTTCAAATGTGACCTGCTGCATTTCAACAGAGGAAAAGGGCTAACAGAGAAGAGTATTCAAGTACTGTGTGAAACCCCTGCAGCCTCTATACCCCTGCCCACTACTCACTCTATGATTCCTCCTCCTGTGCAGCCCAGCAGTAATGACCTCCCTCTGCTCTGCGGAGCACCTTCAGCCTGGCCATGGGCTGAGGCAATCTGTCGCTTGTTTGTGCTGGTGACATCTGCTCCCACAGGGACCCAGGAATATGCCTCTGTTCTCTTCCAAAGCTTGTGAATGTGAACTGTGCGTTTTTTATTATATACAGGGCTGTGATGGGCGAGATTATGAGAAGAGCACTTACACATATTTTTTGTTATCGTTGGGTGAACATTACACGTATGCATAATTACATATGCATACATGCATATCCTTGATTTCTTAAAATGGGGAAAACTACAGTTGTAATTGCACTGCTCAGAAGTGCAAGTTAGTTTTTGTTGCAATATTATTCTGTAATATAATAATATTCTGTAGGAGATGATTTGTAAGCACATTTTGTTGAACAGAAGGGACCTTTGATGATAGAGAAAAGACTGAGAGTGTTCATTTAAAGATTAGTTTGCTAATACACAACATATTCTGCAAACTGAAGAATAAAATGGTAAGCTTTGCATAACATTTTATTAGGAACACCTGTCTACCTTCTTATGAGCTAAATAGGCTGCAATAGCAGAAGTCAACTGTCAGGCAAGACCAGAAATGAGGCTGCAATGGCACAGGCTTACTAAAACTGGATAGTTGACACCTGTAAAAACATAGCCTGGTCAGATGATTCTCTGTTATTGCTTAGGTGGAAGATGGTAGGCTCAGATTTTGCCATCAGTAACATGAATTCATGAAATCTGATGCCCTTTGTCAAAACTCCAGGTTGATGGTGGTGTTGTAATGATGTGGTGAATGTTTTCTTGGCATCAAATCACTCGTGGTATGACAGCCACAGCCTACACTGCCACAGTGCCACAGCAAGTATTGTTGCTGACTGTGTACACCTGTTTATGGCCATCTTCTAATGGTTTCCTTCCAGACGGAAGTAAAACTCATCTCAAACATGAAGATGGTAGTACAGTAAGTTCAGTGGCGACTCTTTTACAGCAGAGAGGTTGCATTCAGGATAAGTATGGGTTTTTTTAATTTATTTTTTTTTAACGTGATCCCGTCTACAGCTTACTCACTTGGTATTACTCTGTTGCTTCCTGTAGCTCTACTGCACCACACTTAAAAAAAAAAAAACATGTTTTCCTAAAGAGTCCATTGGCCTCCTCTAAAATAAGGGTTATGGCTAGAAGTTATGATGACTTAGACCTCAGAGAGTTAACATAATGTTAGGTTAGGTGATAAAAGGCCCTGAAATGATACTGATTTTAACAGGGGCGTTTGCACAGGAGTTGGGAAATAATGAAGCATAAATACTACATTATTGTACTTAAGTAGAATTTTCAGGTATCTGAATTAGTTTCTGACAACATTTTCCTTAAATTTGAACACAAATATCTGTATCTCCTTGCATTTTCAGAAAAACTCGTTACTTTAGATTTAATGTATTTTTTATATTGCTTCAAACATCAAACCAGTTTGAGCCTAAATGGAGGGAGCAATAACACAGAAAAGACAATCCTGTTGGTGTATCCATCACCGGGGCTGCTTGCATACAAAGAGATGAAAAACACAAAAGCATATATTTATGCATCATTTATTGTTGTATTCTCAGGGGTTAAATTAGACTAGAACGATCCAGAATGGTGTTTTTGATGCAGATGTCCATAAGTTGTGGGACTTCAGCATCTAGTAAACCTCAGAGCAGCAGCACAGATCAGCTGATCACAGCCTGTAAACAAAGCAAATTTCCTGAAGCTCTCAGTCATTCTGAGTCATGATTCTTTTCCCCATGCTGAGCCACTACAACTGATCTTAACTGCCAAATCCCACATTAATCCCTAACTGTACTCATTTTTCAATAAGTAAGAAAAAAAAGTTACTTTTTACTTTCTCACTTTAAATGCATTTCAGAGGCTGCACGTTTCCACTTTTACTTGAGTAGAGCAATTTAATCAGTCCTTCAACATTTACCAGAGTATTTTTTTAACACAAGTATCTGTACTTCTACTTAAGTAAAATAATGTCTGTACTTTTGCCATCTCTGGCTAAAGCTAGCTGGCAAAAATCTGACACTGTCATAGTTCAAGGTTTTTTGTTATCCTGAATTTTTTATTTGATTTTTATTCTAGAAATATTGAAATATTTAATTAGTGTGCTATTATTCAGTTGTTAATCTAGTTTTATTAAAGTTTTGTATTCTTGTGTTTATTGGCCAATAGTTCCTGTTTTGATCTTATTTGTTCTTGTGGTTTCAGTATTTCCTTGCTTTGCTTCCTGTTCCTTTTGTCTGTGTCTTTACTGCCTTTATCCTCCTGTGTTGGTCTCCATGTATTAGTATTATTTGTCTTTTGGTGCGTGTCTTGAAGGTTAGTTTTTGTTGTGTCTTGTGTGACTGTGTTCGCATAACATTCACCTGCCATTGCAGTGGTGCTGCATTCAATGTATTGTGGGCTTTACACAGGGTCTTCCATATGTGCTTGTAACTGTGATTGGGTTTATTTAACCCTGCTGCAAGTACAAAAGAAAAAAAAGAAAAATAGAAAAAAGAAAACATACCAAAAAAACAAAACAAACAGTACCTGGAAAAAACTTTATGTGGAAGAAACACAACAAAATGAAGCATGGCTGTATAAAAACAACAATTTTGTTATGCTGTGATCGCGTTAGTGTCTGTATGTCATGAAATGCACTTACCAACGAGGGCGGAAAGCCGCCGCTCCGCCCACCAGAAGCCAGAGGCAGGCAGAGAGGGACCCAGGAAATCCAAGCCATCCGCAGCCCATCAAGAGCCATGAAAACCCGTGGCCGCATATTCTAGCGACAACCGCATGCCCGCCCCAGCAGAGGGGAGAGGGAGGTCCAAGACGGAGCCAGCGGCAGGGCCCAGGTGCCCAAGAACCGCCCGACACACCGCAGAGCTCCCCCTTCCCCCCACACCGAAGAAGCCCAATCCGCCCCAGACCACAACCCCCAGGACAGCAGGTTGACACCCATGCCAGAACATCCAGCCCGGCTCAAGAACCCCAAGGCGCCCACACCCCGGGGGGGCGGAGGACGCAGGAGTGACCAACAAGAAGCAGCCGGGAGGCAAGGCACAAGAAGGCCCAGACTCAGGTCCAGCCATACACACACACACATACACACACACACACACACATACACACACACACACATCCCTACCTACACACATTCACCCACCCAAATACACCCCCAATGACTGTGACAAATGCACAAAGATACACATTCATCCACATCTACCCCCACCCCACCCAGGTTTATATATTTTTTAATAAATATACTGGTAGTTTATTTTTTAATAAACTACCAGTATATAGAAAATGACTGTAGCATTGCCATTTATTTTGCCAGTACCATTGTCTGGTGGTTGCTTTTCACAGTAAAGCTAACTCTGTCAGCCTATGAGTATTCCTTCGTTATCCTACTCCCATTCAAAATAGTAAGAATAGTGACTGAGCCCATAAATTCATTAGAAAGACCATAGATAGATTCCCGTAAATTTCTATACACAAGGAAGTCTTTTGTAACTACAAAAATCACCCTGCTGGTCATTAAAAAGAATGTGTGTGTGTGTGTGTGTGTGTGTGTGTGTGTGTGTGTGTGTGTGTGTGTGTGTGTGTGTGTGTCATGCCATGCGGTACCACACAGTGGCCCTCATATCAATTCTGACTGATATTTTTATAACCACAATAAGAACCTCCTGAACTGCTTATCACCACAAACAGCATGCAGTAAAGCAAACAGTGAGTGAGGAAGAGGAAGACACTGAGTTGCAGTGTCCCTCAACTAGAACATTTGTCAAGGTGATAAGGATAATTGTATGTAGTGAGGTGTGTTTTATTCTTTTTATGAATAGACAGCAGTGTTCTGGATCTGAGAGCAACTCGCTCTTAGTCAGCATTCTAACAATCTAACTGCTCCCTGCACAGCACATTCAAGTCATCAACTTACTGGGAATCAGATCCAGTTATGTCTGATCACTGACACAAATGGGGATCAAAGGGAGAGGAAAGTTAAAGGATCATTTAAGATTGTGGCATTAAAAAAAAAAAAAAAGATTGTGGCATTAAGCAGAGATGTACTGTTGAGTCAAAGGTGGGTAAACCATGATCTCCAGTCAGTATCTTGTATCCTGCCTTTATCAGCCCAGGCTTTTCTCTGCAGATGCGTCATTACACCCAAAAGTGGGTCACAAATTAGAAAACAATCTAAAATAGTCCCCACAGTCCTGCAGAGTGCAGCCAGGTGCAGATGCACATTATTGCTTCTACATGCTGAGCCAGTCAATCTCCAGAAAGAAAGAATCCTTCTTCTTTTTTTAATTTGTAAGACTTTCATTGTTGAATGTCCTTGTTTATAATAAACCACATCTGATACTGTTAAAAAGTTTAACATCTCCTGTAATGTTAATTTCATCCAAACGAGGCAGTCATGCTGGCAGCTCTCAGTCTAAGTAGGTGCAGCATTGTTTTGCAAAAGCTAAGATCACAATCTTAACGAGTGCAAAATAACAATGGTTTAGCAATTTTTACATTTCAGTTACCATCTTTTAGCGTGTTTGCTTGCTAAGATTTGTCAATATTCAATTCAAATCCAGCAGAGGCTGATTGTAATGTCACATTAGGTCTGCAGGTATTTAGTCAGAAAAATTATATAAAGATGTCATGGCAATACCATTGATCTACTGTTTTTTAAAAGCTTAATATATTTTAGGTTACATATTGAAATCAAGTGTAATGAGCTAATCACCCTATCTCTTAGGCCAGGGGTCGGCAACCCGTAATCCGGAAAGAGCCATTTAAACCCGGTTTACACGGAAAAGCCGCAAATACTAGCGGAAGCCGGAAGCCGGTAGCCGCTACCGCGAGTGACTCATATATTGAGAAACTAAAATAAATAAATAAAATGATTTTATTTTAATATTTCAAGATCACACTAATGTTCCAATTTAAAAAACCAAACTGAGAAAAATAACATGCACTTCAACTGGATACTTATAATTTACTTCCGCGAGCCGCACAGAGCCACACATTAAGCCTGGATGAGCTGCATGCGGCTCCAGAGCCGCAGGTTGCCGACCCCTGTCTTAGGCTGAGCCCTGCCACCCTATGGTGGAAACCCATTTAGGCCGTTTCACAACCTTACTCTTTTGGTCATTACCCAGATTTCATGTCCGTAGGCGAGGATTGGGACATAGATGGACCAGTAAATCAAAAGCTTTGCCTTTCGGCTCAGATCTGTCTTTACCACCACAGTCTTACTCCCAGAGGGAGCATTCCACAATTTCCCAAAAAAGAACAATGGCCTCAGACTTGGAGGTGCTGACTCTCATCCCAGTCATTTCACTGGCTGTAAGCCTTCTCCAAGTCTACAAATCACATGCAGACTGGACAGTCAAATTCCCATGATCCCTCCAGAAGTTCTGCAAAGGCAAAGCTCTCCTCTACTCTTCCACAGCCAGGACAGAATCCACATTACTTCTCCTGAATCCAAAGTTTGATGATGAGCTGGAGCCTCCTTTCCAGCACCCTGAAATAAACTTTCCCTGGGAGGCTGAGCAGTGTAATACCCTGATAATTGGAGCACACCCTCTGATCCCCCTTTTTTAAATTGTGAACTACCATGCTGGTCTGCCACTCCACAAGCACTGAATGAGAGATAAATTCACTCAGAGATGGAGAAAGATGTAAGTAAGACAGGACAGGGCAGGAATAAGGGAGGTTATATTTAAAGGTAAGGACTGCTCAGGGACATTTGTAAAGCTTGTATGTAATGTCCTCATCAGAATTTAGATCTGTATATGATGTGAAGTTCTGTTTTTTTCATATTGTGAAATGTCCTGCAATACAAACTGAGGTATACTATCTTTGTGTTATTCAAGGATTGCATGAAAATATTTTGCAGTTTAGTGCAGGATAAACAGGTTAGCTTGTTCTACTGCGGTGAATTTACAGTAAAGTTCTGTGTTGGACTGGTGCACATTGTTCACGGTCAGTGGAAGGTTACATCAAGTTTATCAGAGATGAATTTGAATTTAAGCTGATGATGTTTAGATTCATTCACTGAGTTCAACATTTATACAAACTGTATACTGTCTAGTATAAAGACAGTACAAACAGTGTATTGGCAGTGTAGGTGATGGAAATCAACTAAGAGCTCGTGAAACATCTGCTTACATCTTGTTGAATTCATCTGTGTAAATCCATAAACAGCAGTAAACCTCAGAGCAGCAGTGCAGCTCAGCTGATCACAGCCTGTACACAGAGAAAATCTACTGGAGCTCTCACTGGAAATTACTGTGATTCTTTTCCCCACGTCGAGCCACTTCGACTGATCATAGGGTTCCCCCACCTGCCAAATCCCATTTTAACCCCTGATTATACTCATTTTTGTGTTTGGTGTGATGGAGGCAGAGTGACCCTCTACAATGTAGGCAACAGAAAATAGAGCTATTTTTAAATTAATGTAGCACAAGGTTCAGTTAGCATTGCACAAAAATAGGTAGCAGAAATCTCTGCCAAAGAGCTATTTTTACTTTCTTATTTTGAATACTTTTCAGAGCCTGTACTTTTTCACTTTTACTTGAGTAAAGAAGTTGATTCAGTACTTCAGCTTTTACCAGAGACTTTTTTTAAACAATGTCTGTAATTCTACTTAAGCAAACAATGTCCGTACTTTTGCCAACTCCGGTTAAATCCTATCTGCCTTCTGTGTCTGCATTTTTGGTCCTCGACCTTAATTTCCACACAGTCTGCATAATCCGCAGACAGTGACACAATAACCTTATAACCACAGTTCCTGCCAGCCACTTCAGCAATGGAGGTCTTTGAGCATGACCCATTCAGACCTCAACTGGGATGAAAGAGAAATCCATTTGGCCATGGGGGTTGAAGATCCTACAAACAGGGGCCTCCACCAGACATTCCCAGTTTACCTTTACTACTTATTTGGGTTTTCCAGGTCTGTCCGGCAACAATTCCCACCATAGGGGATGGCTGCCAGACAGATGGTGGGAACACTAGGTGGTGATGAGTTGACAGCTCTGCTCCTCTCTTCACCTGACTGTCCAAGGCCTTAGAAAAGATGATACAACAACGAAGTTGATCTTCGTTGTTGGCCTGAAGTGTTCTGGTACCAAGCACACTTATGAGCACCTTTATGCTCAAACATGGTGTTTGTTATTGCCAACCCATACCTAGCACAGAATCCCAATAACAAAACACTACTCTACCACCGCACAGCAGAATACCCAGCCTTCTTGGAATCTTTGGGTGGGGTCGTGGAAGGGGCTATGCCTGGGGGCTTTATAGTTCTCGGAGATTTCAGTGCTCATGTATGCACCGAGACACCTGGAGAGGGGTGATTGGGATGAACATGCTTCCCATATGCAGACTTAAAATGAGAAAATAAAACAAGCACAGTGGAGTACAAATAAATTGTGTGAAGCTCAGAAGTTCAGAAAGTCCTCCAAATCAACAGTCATGTTGGTCCTTTGTTTCACTTTCACTTGCTGGCTTGTCAAGCGTAGACACAAAAACTGCTTGTTTGTGGTTATGAAAAGATCATGGTTTTAAGACCTTTTTAAAAGGAACGTTTAGCTTATCTAAATGGCCTATGGTTATAACTTTAAAACATAATTAGAAGTTTTAATAACCACCTGCTGAAACAAGATAGGGAAATTTCTGGGAAGTGACAGCATGCATATTTTTAGGTGTGAAGCTGCTGTTATTCATAATTTATTCAAGTTAACCATGTTAAAATATGTGATGAAAACATAAGTGTCCATCCAAATGTAGATGTGACATTACTGAAACTGAAAAGAAAACATGATGCATATATGCTGCTTCCATATAACTTGAGAAAGGTTACACTTACTTTAATCGCTTTACAAGATCTGATTTTTATTTTCTTTTGGTCTAACAGAAACAGAAGCATGAGGTAATTTGCTTCATGTATGTTTATCATTTATAATCAAACCTGTTTCAGTTGCACTTTGTGGCATTATGCTTTAACGGACATCATGCTCATTCATGTTTAGTTTAGGCAAAAATGAATTATTTTTGTAAAACCTGTTAACAGCCACCAGTTTGCTGGAAACTCTTTTTGCCTATTTGTAACTCACAGGTTGAAGTCCTGTTTTGATACACTGATGATAGCTCACCCTGAGTAGGTAGTCAGGTAAGTATAGGGTGGGATTTCCAACAGCCTCACTGGATGCATGCTGAAAAAAAGCTAAAAAAAATTTCTACATTAACTAAACTGTCAGTTCACCAAAATGTATTCCTTTGGTATCAAATCTGAAGTATGCGCCTCATTTTTAGGTATCTGTTTTGAGATGTTTGCCTCAATCATATTAACATAATAACAATAAACGGATGTCAAAACTCAAGAGGAATTTTTCTATCTAGAAAAATAAATCTTAGCTACTTTCAGAGATTAGTTTCACTGAAAATGGTTCAGTGTCAAACCCATCAAGTCAGTCTTGGTAACTTGCCTGAAAAACATGCTGGAATTTTAGTTCATATACAGTGCCAGTCAAAAGACACTTAAAAATATTTTTTTCCTGTAAAAACACATAAAAAAATTAAGATCATTAAACAAATGACCAGCAGTGCTCAGCATATGTTTATGCTTGTAAAGATCCAGGAGAGTGTCCAAATGTATTATCAAAGCAAAAGGAGACTATTTTGAGGAATTAAATTTTAAACCATGTTATTCTTTTTTATACTTTTCGTTCATAGTACAATAGTTTTATTCAGTTCAATTTTACTTATATAGTGCCGAATCACAACAATAGTCACCTCAAGGCACTTTATATTGTAAGGTAAAGACTTTAGAATAATGGAAGTTTTATGATTGTTCTACTGTAGCGAAAGTAAACCCTTGAATCAACAGGTTTGTCCATGCAGTCCAGAGTTTTAAGGAAGCTGCAAAGATACCAAAAACAAAAAATAATAATAATTGAAGACAAAAAATAAAAACAGAAGATATATGCTTTTATATTATAAAAAAAACTAGTGTACATAAATATCACAAGTATCTAAGGATGGAATTCTCCTCAGGCAAAGCCGTGTGAGTGTGTTTTTCCTCTGCTGAGCTCATGCTGTGTATTTGTTTTCCCCTTAACTGTCCTGATGACACAAGATTTACAGGAATTTACAGGAACTGGAGGAGGAACAGACCAGACTAATGAGTGTTTTTACACACAGACCCAAAGCTTTATCAGCAGGCTCTGTGCGTTCCAAGTTACTGAAACATTTTGTTCTGCAGAGTCATGTTGGGAAAAACAACTTGTTATCGTCTGGTACACAAAACAGACTTGGAACCAATACATCTGTCTGCCGATGGCAGGCTAATAATAATTCGCATATGGCACATATGGCATTCCCAAAGACAATCTTGACTAATTTATTTAGTTTCTGTTTCAGTTACTGAGCATTTGGATGGGTTGTCCTGACTTGAACTTAAAATGATTGTGTCAAACAAGCAGAGTGAGACACCCCACCACCACACCACCATTACCACACCACCACCACCACACCACCCAAACAATGCCATTGATGAGTCAATTCACCACCCCATTTATTTTACCATAAACTATTATCTCATAAGTATTCAGTTACAGAGATGACCGGCCTCTCACCTGTAACTACTGTCCAATCAGTTGCTGTTCCATTGATAAGATTTACTATATGGATGAAGCTTCAGAGAAATCTGTTGATGCACATGATACTGATTATGTCATGCTTTCTGCTAGATGTTTTGGTTTTGGAGTGTTGTCTTCCTGGAGTCCAGGATGTGGGAGGGACTGGCTTCCTCCTCCTGTATCGGTGGAGCTAGTTTCCCATGCTGGTGCCAGGCCCCCTGCTGTTCACCAAGCTGCAATCAACTACAAGTACTTAAGGACCTATTTGAGCCTCCCTTCTTTGCTGGATTGGCTACTATTGCTCTGTGGTAACTGCCTTCCACATGTTGTTTTTTTCTGTAGTTGCCATACCTTGTTACTAACTTCCTTGTCTCTCGTCTTACAGTTTCACCCTGCCTGGATTAAGAGCAAATCAGTTACTTGTCTTTGCCACTTTCAAACCCTCTCTGGAGCTCAGACTCCTGCTATAAGCTTCCCTGCCTGCCTGCCCTCCTGGAACTCCTTTCCTTACGGACAAAACATCCAGCAACCTATTCCCCGGATGGCCTCCTCCCTTCTATAAGTAAGCAAAAAATACTCCATGACACCTTTGTCTCTGCTAAACACTCTGGACTCCTCTGTGTTGTAACACTTGGATGAACTCCTTTCTCCTCTCTCTCAGATACTCTCTCAGTTGTGGATCCAACCTTCCCAATGACCACGATTATCTGTTTAACCTTGTACCGAATCAAGACTTTGAAATGTGCAAAACTGTTTCTGTTGTGTCTGCAACTGAGTCCATCATTTTGCCTTGTCCTGCACAGCATGTGACAGATTACCTCAGACCAGCAGTGCATGTCATTGTCTTCATACAACATGCACCCAACACATGAACAAAAGTTCTCAGGGGAACTTGACAAGGGCAATGACCATAGTGATTTTGAGATGGAACAGATCATTGTGGCTTGACAAATGGGTCAAATTTGTGGGGTATGTCGGGTCAGTGGTAAGTATGTACTGTAGTTGTCCAAGAAGAAAACCATTAACCTGCTGTTGGTAGATGTAGTGGAACAAGTCTGATCCAGAGCAGCTTAGGGATGTTAAGAGCAGCTTGAATACCAACACAGTAGTACATTATTTTTTTAACATCCTTAAGCTAAAGGAATATATTCTTATGGGTTATATTCTTATGTGTTTCTAACTCTATCAATACTGTACATGCCAAGATTAAGTGACAAGCAGGAAAAATTGCTCAAATGTAATAAAGCACGGCGTGAAGGCATAGAGCCCTGGATAGATGGATGACCATCCAGGGCTCCCAGCACATTGCAGGAGCTAGTGTTTGCTTTTATTAAGTGTTATTAAGTGTCCTCTGACTGCCATATCATAGTAGCTGTCAAAACATATTTTAGAAAAACAGCTGAATATCTGATTTTTGTTAGTTAGCCACTCAGGTAACCAGTCCTGTTCATTTATAGTTTGTCTCAATTGCTTCATGTCAATGTCATTCTCACCACTTTTAAAGCAGTTCTCAAAAAGTTAAGGCTTTTTTTCATAACAGACTCACTTGTGCAGAAGACACTAAAACAAAAAATGAAGTCAGTAATGTCAACTCTGTGATGAATGAATAAACAAATGAAAAATCAATAAATGAACAAATTAATTAATAAAAAACAGTTATGAGATTTAGACAAATTGTTTTTTACTTTTATTAAAACCTTACTGACTTTGGAAAGAGTACATCAAAAATGTGTAGCACCTGACTTGGGCCTTCCTTGCTGAATTTGCTTTTATGATCTTGTCATGTGTAAATGATTACGAGACACCAGTATTCCAATCAAGGGCCAACAAAAATGAAGGTGGGGGATAACATTAAAGTAAAAGTCCTTCAAAAAATGTAAATTAAAATCAGTGAATTTTTTAAAATGTAGAATCCTCTTGTTCAATTTTTAAATTCTCATTTAAAATGCTGAAATTGTTTGTTGTTTTTGATTAAATCACTGTAATACGTGGATTTGCTTTTGGGGGAAAACAAAAGAAACAGAAAACAGAAAAAACTTAACCAGCTGCAAAGACCTTTTGAATTTACTCAACTAACTGAAATATATCTTGTATAAATTAACATTAATAAAGGAAATCCAAAGAAAAATTTAAGAAATATACAGGTGCTTCAGTTGTGGCACACAACCAACCAGCACCCACCCACACGTATGCAAATACACACGCACACACACATCATATGAATAAGTCATATGAATAAGAAAGTACACTTTGCTAGTACTGAGTTGGACCCCTTTTGCCTTCAAAACTATCTTAATTCTTCACAACACGGATTAAACAAAGTGGTGGAAAGATTCCTCAGAAATTTTGAAACATTGACATGATAGCATCATGCAGTTGTTGCAGATGAGTCCAGCAAACTCACTGTCATATTCAAGAAACTCACGTACGATGATACGAGGTTTGTGACACGGTGTGTTACCCTGCTGGAAGCCGCCATCAACAGATGGGTACACTGTGCTCATAAAGGGATCGACGTGGTCAGCAACAATACTTTGATATGCTGTAGCATTCAAACAGTGCTCAGTTGGTACTATAAAGGCCCTGAAGTGTGCCGAGAAAATATTCTGATGTCACAGCAAAAATCAATACTCATCAAACCAGACACAATTTTTTCAATCTTCTAGCATCCAATTTTGGTGAGTCCATGCAAATTGTAGCCAGTGTTGAAGTGCCTAAAAACATGCATTCTATCTGAAGACCACAAGATGATGAGAGCTGTGATTGCAAAAAGACTTCTGGACCTGTGTAATTCTTTGGGAAATTAGCTTTCTAACTCCCTGACATCTTGACCTTTGAGTTTATGGACTCAGTCATACTATGTTTCAAAATAGAGGACTCTCTCTGGTACCAAACCACACACTCATTGGCAAACAGGTTGTCAGTTATAACTTATGAGTCATTAGCCAATTAACCTGTAGTTTCACAGCCAGATCCAACCTTCCTTGTGCAATGCAGTTGTTTGCAACCAAGATGACAACAGGAGAAACATTTATCTCAAGGTTTAAAACATAAAATACAACGCCAGTGGGTGACATCACAGTAGGTACGTCCATCTTTTATATGTTCTGTGTTCCTAGCTGACAGGGGTGGTCTTCTGCTGCTGTAGCCCATCTGTAGAGATGGCTGTGCAGGAACATCCCAGTAGATCAGCAATTTATGAAATATTCATTAGCATCTTCTGAAACTGGTTTGACATTAATGTCACTTATATCACCTTTCTTCGCCATTCTGATGCTTAGTTTGAACTTTAGCATGTCGTTTTATCTATGCCCACATGTCTAAATGCGCTGAGTTGTTGACACAAGGTTAGCTGACTACATAGGTACACCAGCTGCTCATTAATGCAACTAACAAAATGGCTGGTGCCTGTATATCTGTGTGCGTGTTTCAGGGGCTACAAGAGCAGCAGGATGCAATTGTGAATCTGTACTATAGAAATAAAGCTGAATTAAATGAATTGCAACATTGAAACATGGGTGCCAGGCAGAATGTGGATCCAAATGCAGAACTCCAGAGAAAAACGTAGACTTCAAAAATGCAGCTTTATTGCTAGATACAAAAAACACAAGGAAACAGAGCTAGCAAAATAAAAGAGGAAATGACAACACACAGACAGAGACTTAACCCAGGGAAAACAGAAATTAAATACAAATAAACTATAACCAAGAAAATACCTAAACTAAGAAAGTCTGAGGATAAGGAAACCAACCAGAAACTTTGAAAAATGTGCAGAACTTGGGTGACATCCAATTCCTAGTCCATAGGGTTTAATATGATGTCGTCCCACCCTTTGCAGCTATAAGAGCTTCAACTCTTCAGGGAAGGCTTTCCGCAAAGTTAAGGTGTGTTTATGGGAATTTTGACCATTCTTCCATACACGCATTTGCGAATTCAAACACCAATATTGGCTGAGAAGGCCTGGCTTGCAGTCTCAATTCTAATTCATCATAGCAACTGACTCTGCAGAAAGCTGGCGACCTTTGCACACAATCCGCCTCAGCATCCACTGACCCTTCTCTGTCATTTTACATGGACTACCACTTCGTGGCTGAGTTGCTATTGTTCCCAATTGCTTCCACTTTGTTATAATACCACTAACAGCTGACTGTGAAATATTTAGTAGCGAGGAAATGTCACAACTGATATTGTTGCACAAGTGGCATCCTATCATGTACCACACTGGAATTCACTGAGCTCCTGAGAGCGACACATTCTTTCACAAATGTTTGTCAAAGCAGTCTGCACGCCTAGCTGCTTGGTTTTATATAACTGTGGCCATGGAAGTGACTGGAACGCCTGAATTCAATGATTTGGATGGGTGAGTGAATACTTATGGCAATATAGTGTATCAGCCACAGCATCATTGTCATCATGCCCCCAAGCAGACAGCGAGGAGTAGCACAGATGAGTCAACAGTCCACTCACACATCTGATGATAGAGTTAAGTAACAGCGCTCTACATCATATTTTCTGTATGAAGTTTAACACTTGTTTGTTACTAATTTGGGGTTGCTGATTTCAAAAATAATCTCCATTTTGCTCGATCATGTCACGTTTGTTTCACAAGTGGGAATTGTAAACATGATCCAGATATATTTTTGCCATGTCTGCCATGTATTGAAAATTTCTCAGCATGGACTAAGGGAAAGAGAAATTGCTTGGGTTTTGATACTGCAGTGGTATGGAAGGAACCACAGAATCACTTTGACGAATGCTACTTCTGTTTAGTCAATATTGTTTAGTTAGTTACCCTAACCTGCCATCTGAAATGAGGCCTGTACCACATTCAAATGAAATATTACCTCCCATTTTTACTGGCTTAGTTGTGGAGAGAGAAGAGTCTGATGATGCTTTTTCGCCAGATGCACAACATTCTAGTGATGAGCACCTTGAAGATACATCTTCTAGTAGCTCATCTGACCCCAGTTATTCACTGAGCCAGAGTTAAATGACTTAGTACGAGAATTGGATCTGCCAGAGGAAGCTGCTGAGTTTCAGATTCAGATTCACTTTATTGTCATTCAGACACCACATCAAGATGCAGTGCAGAAGGAAATTACGTTGCATCGGGTTCACAATGAAAACAAATAAAAACACCAAATAAAAAAAAAATATATAAAAACACCAAATAAATAAATAAATTGATAGTAAGTATGATGCAGATGAGTGGAGGCTGTTCATTGTCAGCTGAAAAGCCAGCCTAAAATGCATCCTACTGCATAATGGCAATTACTTTGCATCCATGTCAATTGGTCAATCCATGTCAATTGGTTCAAAAAAGCTATGGAAATATGCAAACTGCATTGAAGAAGGTGAAATACAATGAGCATAAATGGACAATGTGAAAAAAATGGATTTGCATCTTGTGACAAAACTGTACGTGATTGAATATTTTTATTAGTATTTTTGAACTCAGCATCACTGAATTAGGTAATATCAATTAATATCAAACTGTTCTCAAAAACAGCAGAAATGTTATTTTTTGATGCAGATTTCAACATGCTAAAAGAATTTATTTCCTCATTAAGTGTACTTCTCGTTTGAGGTGAGCTGTATGACAAAAACCCATGCTTAGTCCTGATTAGACCATGAAGAGCACTTGCTGATTTTCTCCTATGGCCTTGCAATCAGTGTAGGATCAGGATGAAGCAGCTCAACTCTTCACTGAATACTCCCACACTATTGTATGGCAACTAAAATTCTCACATTCTTTTATGGCTTCTATTTTAATCTGCTGCCATAGCTCATGTTTTGGATTGCCATTCATAATCATGGTTGCAATAACCACTTGGTTATGGTTTATGGAACAACTGAAGTCACAATTAAAAGAAATCAATGTTGTCTGATTGCAAGAAAAACAGGAGAATAACAATGGTCACCAGTTTTTGAAGTCATATGTTGGCAAGGTTGTAATCAAGCACCAAACAGGAATAACATTATGACCTCTCACTTCTCACCTGTCTCCCAGTAGTCCAAGCAGCCTGTTTGCCAACAAGCCTCCTCCAGAGGGCCCAATCCAGGAAGATGTTCTGCTCCGGGACCTCCTCCAGAGATGTGCCCCGTGCCCAGAATATCATTTCTTCCTTGGTCTTCCTCTGGGACGTTTTGTAATGCCTTGTTACTCCACGGATCATGCGCAGGACTCTCATCTCTGCTGCCTGCACACTAGACGTCATTTTTGTTGTCATCATCCACATCTCACATCCATAGCACAGGATTGGCCCCAGGATCATATTATAGACTGTTGTCTTGCCCCTACCTTGGTACATACCTGTCCTTCAACAAAGTGTACAGGACGTTCATATTGGCTTCTGGAATCTGTTGTGAACGGCTCCTTCATGTCTCCCATTACTGTCATACAGCACTCCGGTACTTGAAGGCAAAGGTCTGTTTAAGGGCTGTTTGCTTGACATCCATGTAGAAAGGTTCGTGTTCTTTGGACACTGACATTACGTCCGTCTTTGATAGACTGAGTGAAAGGTGATGGTCACAAAATATTCCATTCCAGAGATCAATCAACAGAGACAGGGACTACAGATTGTCTTCTACTATGCCAATGTCGTCGATGTACGCAAACTTATCCGCTTCTCTGGACCCCTTATCACTTGGACCATAAGTATGAAGAGAAGGGGCAAAATAATAGACCCTTGTCTGATGCCTGATCCAGCATTGAACCAGGTTTTTGTCTTGGACCTTACAGTTGTCTTATTTAATTCATACTGCCTGTGAATTGCTGCCATGGATAATGGGATCTTGTGTTCAATGTGTTGAAGTGCTCTACAGATTTGCCACCTTAGAATGCGGTTGAAGGCCTTTTCTAAGTCAAGGAAAGCCAGGGATCTTGGGTAATTGAATTCCCATGACTTTTCCAGCAGCATCTTCAGTGCAAAGCACAGGTCCATGGTTTCTTGTTTGGGTCTGAAGCTGTGCTGCACCTCATGGAGCATCCACTCAGCACGGCGTTCCAGTCCAACTCAACTCAACTCTCAACTCAACTTTATTTATAAAGCACTTTAAAATCAATGCCATTGGCCAAAGTGCTGTACACAAGTAAGAGCAAACAGGTTTAAAACACACATATAAAAACTAAAACCACAATTAAAACAATAAACAATAAGAACCAACATCTCAGACTGAGTTAAAAGCCAAAGACAAGAAATGTGTTTTAAGAGAGCATTTAAAAGCAGAGAGTGAGTCAGCCTGCCTGATGTGCAGAGGGAGATCAATCCACAGTTTTGGGGCAGCGACTGAAAAAGCACGGTCACCTCACATCTTCTTCTTTGTCTTTGGGATAACCAACAGTGACAGATCAGCTGACCTGAGGGAGCGTGCAGGGACGTATAGGTGGAGAAGGTCAGACAGATATGGTGGGGCAAG
>JASGAU010387661.1:0-10783 GCA_030220045.1 Australoheros facetus
TATATATATAATATGAGAATGATCTAAAACTCTCTTGCCTTTGCAGAATGCCTGACATCCAACACAAGTGACAGCGAAAGTAGTTCGAGTGAGTCACCTTTAATTTCTCATGCTCTCTGGTTTCTTTTACTCTGCCCACATAGATGAATAACACGGTAGATGTCCTTAAATGTACGTGTGAAATTATATCTGCAACTTAATATTTCATTTTGGAGTTTTATCAGCTGTTAGTTTTATATCATCCCTGTAGATGGGATGTAAAATTTCTGTTTTTCGTTATTACAGAGGGTCAGGAGGACACTATTCTTTCTTATGAGCCAGTCATTCGACAGGAAAGTGAGTGAATCACTTTTCCACAATTTGTCATACTATGCATTTTCTGTTTTACATTTATCCTCACCTGCATTCTGTGTTCTTAATTCAGTCCACTACACAAGACCTGTGATAATTTTGGGCCCAATGAAGGACAGAATAAATGATGACCTCATCTCTGAGTTCCCCCACAAATTTGGCTCGTGTGTACCACGTGAGTTGACAATGTGCAGCACCTCTACACAGAACACTAAACAAAATAGCAGCAACAAAAATAAACCTGTTCCATTCACTTCCACAGATACAACTCGTCCCAGGCGAGAGAACGAGATTGACGGCCAGGACTACCACTTTGTGGCCTCGAGAGAGCAAATGGAGAAAGATATTCAGGATAATAAGTTTATTGAAGCCGGCCAGTTCAATGAGAACCTCTATGGGACAAGCATCTTGTCTGTCAGAACTGTGGCTGAGAGGGTAGGCTTGGAGTATTTCTCTGTAGGGTTGGGTTAGCACGTTGGATTTGGTGTAACCAGAAGCACACTGGATGGCCTGTTAAATCAGAAAATGTTATATTTTGTCATTAAATTTTCCCCAATTTAGTATTGTAATAAAGTATACTTTACTTGCCTGCAGGGGAAACACTGCATTCTGGACGTTTCTGGGAATGCCATAAAACGACTGCAGCAAGCACAACTTTATCCGATTGCCATCTTTATCAAACCAAAATCCATTGAAGCCCTAATGTAAGTCGAAGCTTTTATACTTATTCTCACCAAGATATCAGCTGGGCTCTCTCATACTAACGGTAACCATTTAAAAAAAATATATAATTTTTTTCCAGGGAAATGAACAAGAGGCAGACATATGAGCAAGCCAATAAAGTGTTTGACAAGGCAGTTAAACTGGAGCAAGACTTCGGGGAGTATTTCACAGGTTAGTCTCCTTGCCAACAATAAGTATTTGTAATTTATAATTTGAGATATAGCTTATGATTTTAAAGCAAAAGTGTTATCTAGTTGTCACTGAGTCCTGTGGTTGTGAGTATGGGAAACTGACCCTCCCGCTCTCAGCTTCAGTGAAGAGAGTCAATCCCTGATTTTTAAACTTTATTGAATACAACCAGATTTATTTTTTTTAATTTAGTAAATGGTGGTGGTGATGATGATGATACTTTATTGATTCCACAATGGGGAAATTACAGAATGTAATGGTGCTCCCCATTAGAGTCAGGCTTCACATTGGGACTTCAAAAACTGATGTGACTGGCTGTGTTTGCTATGTGTAATCTGTGATTTGGCATTTTAGCTTGATTAAACACCTGATATGACTGATCAACAAAAGAAGTATCTGATTAGTCTTCTCTCTGATTTATTAATTAGCCTTTTTTTTTTTTTACACTCCAATTCTGATGCAACCAACTAACAAACTCCTTTCCTTCTGTGTTTGCCTTCAGCTATTGTACAGGGTGACTCACTAGAGGAGATCTACAACAAAATCAAACTAATCATTGAGGAGCAGTCTGGGCCCTACATCTGGATCCCCTCCTCAGAGAAGCTCTGAGCTTCCTGCCGTCCCCTCTGCATCGGCGCAGAGCTCCCCTCCTGCCTCCCAGAAACCCCACCCAAGCCCAAATAGCCCCTCCCCTCACCTCCTTTTTGCAGATATGTTTCATATCAAGTTTTAGTGTCATCATTATGTTACTCTCTAAATGAAAAAGAAGTCTTATCACCATTACTGTAACTGTGCACACCCCTGCATGAGTTTCTCAACAAATCCATTCAAGACTGGAAATGCCATTCCAAAGGAATTTGACAAATGAAAACAAAAGGGAAAAGGAATACATCCTCTTGTGAACTTGGACTGACTGAAGTTCAGAAGGTTTTGCAGAAATCTGGAGAGGAGTTGGGATTCAAAAAGAAGTTGCAGGGGATCAGAGACAAACCATACCAAGTTGGAACACTTTGTAAATGTTCATCAAATCACATTATAAAAGACGCTCAAGATAAGAAGTTGAAGACCAATAAAGGGTTTTTTTTTTTTTTTGTTTTTTTCCTTTTTCTTTTTCTAAAAGACTGGATAAATTGAGCCCTGCTGATGGTACTTTTCAAGGAGTCATCTCTCTTGTTTATAATGACTGAGGAAATTAGTGGAGGAGCCTACAAACTGATCTATTTATCACAAACCAGCTTGCTGTTTGGTCATCTGCCAGTTGTCTGTGCTGCAGCCGATAAAGACATCTTGGGAGGCAGATCAAGAGGAAGAAGTACGTTGTGAATCTCTACATTTATATTATGAAATCACAAAATAAATGATGAAATCCTACTGAGATTTTACTACATATTAAAAACTACACATTTTACACTTCACTAGAATTGTCAATTTGGAGGGCTGTTAGTTTTTTGGTTTTTTTTTTCTTTTGGGATTTTCTTTTTTGCTTGTGGTTTTTAGCTGCTCTGTGTAAAGGATGGGGGTAGAGAAGTGTAACTGGGCTCTCTGCAAAACACCAAACTGCCTTACATCAAATACAAATTCTGTTTTGTGACTACCTGTTGTCTGTGAGGGAGGATGTACACAACTGATGAGGAAAAGAGGGGAAGGTTTCTCATCTTTCCTTAATGTTTTGTGACCTCCAACTGTCAGGAGGCCTGACTTGAGTGCAATAGATTTAAGGAAAATACAAAACAAACAAAAAACCTCACCTCTGTTGGCACTTTTTCTCCCCTATATTTCAACCCTCTTCCTGCATAATTAAAGAAGAATTTAGCCAATAGATTGCAATTTGGACAGCCAGAGCCTCCCAACTTATGTTGAGCAGCAGATCACCCTATTACACTCTCTGCCTTCCCAGAGGATTCTCTTCTGATTGGTCACATGGTACTGTTGTATCTGCCGCCATGATGGTGGCCTTAAAACGGGTAGAACAAGACAATAATTGTATTGGATGTCATAAAAGATTAAAGAGTCAGTATAAACTGTTTTGGACTGTCCCCCACCCTGTCCACCAACCAGAAACACTAAAATTGGGTTTGAGTAAACCTACACTTTGTGTATCTATAAATGGATGAATTCTTAATCTGTTGTTGGCGGGTCCTGAACCACTGTGTTGAGTTCTTAGCGTGCCTGGGGTGAGCTTGGCCAGCTCAGGAATCTAGACTTACAGATACCATTTCCCCTGTGACTGAACGGCCATATTTGGGCAATCACACAGTTGTCAAATGTGAACAAACAATTACTCAAAGGCACTGTCGCTTAGTTAAAGCCGTTTTTCAAGTGGACGGTGTAATTGGGCTGTATTGTCTTCTTTTTTTTCACAAGGCTGGGGAGCTTGTTCAAGGCCATCAATTTGATAACCTTTGAGTTTACTTTGTGACTTCACCAGGATTGAAATGACCCGCTCCACCCTTCCATGCATATCTTGGCACTATATGTTAATGTGTGCATGTGTGAGGGTACATCTGAAGGAGGAGTGCTGTGGCCCTTGACCTGTGAACGTTTTTGCTTTCTTCCTCAGCTTTTTTGAAGACTGCAAAGAGATTTTTTTTTTCTCCTCAGAGAGCCAGACCCAACAAGAAGTGTTAACCTAGACCTCTGGGTCCCTTGCTCTCTGCCACCCACAGAGCACCTGTACCTGCAGGCATTTTCTGAACAGGTGTGCCCACCTGCCAGGCACCACTGCTAAACCAGCTGTCATTACCTGTGTCAAAACCAGAGTTCAGGGAATAACCGAAGGGAACAGAGCCATTTATAAACTGCTTGCAGACTGTTTCAAAGGGTGTGGTAGCTGTACAATGTAAATAAGCCCCCAGCAGATCCCCCTCACCTGTGCTTCATGCATGTGTGAATCAAACTGGGACAAACATGTTTTATAGACCACAAATGTCAGGTAAGTAAAGTTTGAGCTACTCTTGAGATATAATTTCCATACAAATGTGCTGTATTGTTGGTATTTCTCTTCAAATGCCTATTGGAACACTTAACTAGTCAGTTGGGAATTCAATTCCCTCAAGTAGGGCCTGTCTACATGTGATTTCTTGTGGAACGTGTCTGGGTGTATAGATTTTTAAAAAATATATTGTAAAATAAAGTGATGCAGGCAGAAACCTACACAATATCACAGAAAGCAGGAGCATTGATCAATACATTATTAGAGGTTTAGAACTGGTCCACTCTGGTGTTTAGTTGAAATACAGCTGACTGTTAACAATGTGTGTGGTATTCATACCTCAGTCAGCCATGTCAAAGCCCAAAGAACTTGATTTCATTTTACACTTTTCCATTGAGGTTGTGATAAGATGGAACCTGAATGCCTCTGTGTGTGTATAATTGATGAGGGTCTTTGTTCTGATGAGAGAAATGACGACATATATACTTTTATTTTTTTGGGTGGGGGGGTCAGGGTTCTTGTTTGTACTTTTGGGTGATGATATGTTTATGTTATAGCACATCTGTGCAGTAAGTGCTTGCAAACATGAACCCTTTGATTGTACAGTAGTTTCCTTCCTGTCACTGCAGGTGGTACAGCCTATCAGGACACTTGGCCTCATGGTCTTCCCTGTCCTAGTCATGAGGGAACACAGTCCTGCAACTTTTGTTTGGGTTTTATTTTGGGACTTGACAAGAGTTTATTTGTTTGAAAATAAAATATGTGACTCAGTTATGATTTTAATGTGCTTTTTAAAAAAGAAACTCAATTCTAGAATTCTTAAGTTGATTTATTTAGTTTCTGTTAGTAAAGTAAAGATGGGTAGGCGCTTCCAAAACACGTTCAAGTAAGAATCATACAAGAAACAAATATACTGGTTTGACAGAATGCTATACAGTTACGAAATTTAAAAGGAACATACCAAACTGGAAATTCTGGTGAATGTTTCAGATTTTTAGGTTTCCCTGAGGAACAGGTGTGTAACACTAGGCTGCCAACAGCTGACCTGTACCTATTTTTCTATTCCATGTTGACACTTTTCTTTGCTTTGTCCAATCTGTCCAGGATTTTGCTGTAGAGACCAGACATCTGTGGGTACACAAAAAGCAGCTGTATAACTAAGCTTTGTACACGTCTAGTAGCACTGTGGAGCAGTTCTTTTTATTGATGTGTGCCATTTTGTTATGAGAGTGAATTGTGTTGCCCCAGTTGCTATACTTTTCTACTGATAAAGCTGCAGTACTTAAAAGATCACCTCTACTCAAGTTGCGTGAGGAGGGAAGTGTAATGAACACATCTGACCTCAAAGCTACATTTGATGCAAATTGCTGAAGGTGTACATTGACTGTTACAAAGATTTAATTTTGCTAAGACCTGTGTGTTTCTTGGGCCAAAGCCTCTGTAGAATTTGCCAAAGCAGTAGGACAATTTAAGCTACTATCAACCCAGTCTGTTTCATCCCCTTCCTTCCATCCACCAGTCCTCTACCTGTGTCTCGTAGCTCTCCTGCAGCGATCCAAGGTGGCGGACGAAGCTCATGGCCATGCCACACCACTTCTCCGCTTCGGGGTATTGAGCCAAGCTGTAGAGCAAGATCCCCGTGTTCCAAGCCTGAGTCAGCAACCACACGGTCTCCATCTCTGGGAAGTCGTCCGGCTACAGAGAAGAACAGGAAGCTTTTCAAAAGGCCACCTGGGTGACTGACTTGTCGAAATCATTTTTAGTGGGTTGAGGCAGCAAGTACCAAGTAAACTTTCATCAAATCCTGTCCATTTGTATATTAACATTTACTAATGCTTGTAAGTCATAAAAACAGACCATGAAACAAACTCAGTGGAAACGGTTCATTCATATTTCACAACACTTTAATCTTGTCCATTTACTTTGATCCAAAGAATTCCACAGCTTTCAAGTAATAACTCAATATGAAAGGGGAAATGTGCACTGCCTCTAAAGCTGTATAATGTCTCAATAATTTCATGTCTCTTTCAGAGCTGTAGCTCACCGGCAGTGTGACAACTTGTACAGCACCATTAACATTCAAATTGGCAGGAAGGGGTGGTGAATGGAAGCATCTGCTAATTGGAGTGCGGCTGAAAGCCCATTGATAAAAAGAGGCTTCTAGAACAGCAGGCAGGCATGGAGTGGAAAAGGGGGTGAATTATATAGCAGGGAACATTCCTGTTGGAGGGAACGGGAGGTGGGAGCCAAGGGATGTCGGTGTGTGATTGGTGCTGACTCACTGCGGCTGCAATGATAGACAGGGCCTCCTCGTAGTAGTTCCACACCTCCTCGAGCACATGGGCCTCCACCTCTGACACACCACTTGGGAGGGACAGCTTGATCAGGCTATGAACCCACTTGCTAAGATGAGAACAGAAAAACAGTCAGAAACCCAATCATTCAAAATCTGAAAACTGATCACTAACGAAATGCTAAAGATAATGATGGATGTGCCTGCTGTGGGCCAGGTCAGCCTGTGGTTGTTTCTTGTGCAGAGAAAGAGCAGCCCTCAAGGCCTTCTTGCACATCTTAGGAAAGTAGGCTGGAGGTTCCATTGCTAAGGCTACATAAAGGGAAGAAAATGAGCGCATTCAGTGAATACTAAAAATATTGACATGTTTCTTGAGGTATTTCAGCATAGATATGATTAATAGAGTGGCTTTTTAACCTGCCATGGTCTCTAGAACTTTGATTTCAACATTTTCAATCTCTAAGGCCGACTCCAGTATTGTCTCAACCATGGGGTCATTCAGTTTAGCACGAGCTTCAAATTCATACAGCAGTAGTAGTGAGTCTGTTGGGTCCATTTGAAAGCTTCCTGTAAGTTGAGAATACATTTTCATAGCTGTTTCACTTCATGAAGGACCTAAAAAAAAAAACTACCTCTTAATAATGTAAAACTACTATGTTTAACCCTTCTTTTCCTTCTTTTAACTAATTTATACTGTATATGCAATCCGTAAACATTGCTTTTAATTTGGATAGGCTAGATCCTTAATGCACCTGATGCTTTCAGGGTTTTCCACACCTCTGAACAGATCTGAATGTGCTCCAGTGCCTGAGTGAGCTCCTGGAACCAGACAAACACACAAGAAGCATTCTGGATTAATCATCGCCACCTAGTGTTCAGTTTCTTTTCAAAGGCAGGGGGATTCAAATTAAACACCTACGCTAGTACCAATGATGTTGTTAGTCACCTCTCCTCTCCACTGGTCTTGGTAAATTTCCATCCATGTGGAAGGAGAGCGTGCTAAATGTAGGAGATGGGCAGTGGGTGGCACACCTGGACAGGGTGAGAAGACTTCCTGCCGAGCTCCAAAGAAGCAGCAGCAGCCATTAGCAGACATGTCCTCTGGCACATGAGCAGAGTGCGATCAAGTGGACACAGCTTGGAGAACTATGGGTTTGTGAAGAAACACACTTGTGGCCTTAATATTAAATTATTTCTTTAAACAAGCTGTCATTGAAATAAGCTTCCCTTTCTCAAGAGTTTGAGAGTTGACTGACAGACAAACACAGTACACAGAAACATTTTCAGCAATGAAGAAAAGGATGCACATTTAAGCAATTATGACAAAGAAACACATGATACACTATATGGACAAAAATATTGGGCTACACCTCTTAATCACTGAATTAATTATTGCTATGGGGTTGGCCTGGGCCCCTTAGTTCCAATGAAGGGAAATCTTAATGCTTCAGCTTACAAAGACATTTTCAACAATTCTATGCTTCCAAATTTGGGGAAACGGTTTGGGAATGTCCCTTTTCTGTTCCAGCATGAGCCAGGTCCATAAAGGCATGACTGGATGAGTTTGGTGTGTTAGAACATAACTGGCCTGTACAGAGCCCCGACCTCATCGAATACCTTTAGGATGAAGTAAAATGGAGACTGTGAGTCAGGCTCTTTTGTCAAACATCAGTTCTAATTGAATGGGCAAAAATTCCAACAGACACCCTCCAAGATCTTGCAGAAAATCTCCCCAGAAGAGTGGAAACTATTATAGCTGCAAAGGGGGGACCAATTTAGAATGGTATGTCATAAAGCTCTTGCAACTGTAATGTGTATGTGTAGGTGAGCCAATATTTTTGTCCATACAGTACAGTACAGTATTTCAGTGTAGTAAAGTACTTCAAAATACTGGATTTCAATTCTGACTGCATTAACCAAAGTTAAGTTGAATACCTTAGAAAAAGATGACTGTAGCTTCTGATTTTAAGTTCTGTAATTTTCTTGTACTGTTTTTTTTTTTTTTTTAAAGACTCCTGACAGAAAAAAATATCTATGCAAGTTCTCTAAGACATGATTCTAATTGTATAAGGGTATTCTTAGGCATCAGTGCATGTACTTAAATCAAATATGCCAAACTCACAAGGAGAAATAAAAGTTAATAATCCATATCTAATTGTGTGTATTCCAATAAAGCTAAGGTTAGGTACCTTACCATTGTGACTGTAAACTGATATGTTTCTCTTTCTAAAGCAACGTTTATTCCTGTTCAGGTGTTCTTGATATACACCCACATAGAGCAGACATTGATTAATTCACCTGGCAAAGCTAATAAGGACACTTGCCTGGTAAGAGAGCACAAAGAAATCCCTCATTCTGTCAGGGCTGCTCTCGCACTGCAGAGCTGAGTTCCAAGCTGTAACAAGGACACACACGAGCACACAGACAAAATGAAGGTGCTGCAAGATTTTCAGTCATAGCATACCATGTTAGATTGAAGTGACAAGGAGAGAAAGAGTCTTAGTACCAATCTTTCTGAACCAGTTAGCTTCCTCTGTGCGTTGATCGACAGTCACATGAGAGTGGTGTGAAATTGTCTGCAGAGCTGAAGTGACGGCAAACAAAACATCTGATGGTTATGACGCACAACACATGACACTGTAGTTGAGACACTTCCACCCATAATGCAATTTAACCCTCATGCATATGTACTCACCCATTTTTAGATATGGCAGCAAGACATCCAAATTTGCATCCCTACATGGAGTGAATGTAGTAAACATAAATCTTTTTTTTTATTATTTGATTTTAGCTCAACCAGCATCAGTAGCACTATGAAAATATTTGTTTTTTCCTTCTTCCTCACCTCATCTCGTCACTCGATTTTTCTATTGTGGAGAAAACAAGCTGAACCAAACACCTAAAAAAGATGAATGAAGAAACTGGTGTTGACCTCCTTTCTTTCACCTACTAACTGTATTATACAGAGACACACTTTCCGTGAAAAAGTGAGAGAATATAGGTCAGTAGATCATAGAGGTGTGTGGAAAACTAAGAGACTAAATACAATCTCTGAGCAACCTCTACTAAATGTGTGACGCAGTACCATCACGACCCAATTCAACATTTGAACATGAGTCATTTTTTTTCTGATCTCAAAAACTAAACATGATCTCTATTAGCAAATTTAGATGTTAGCATCAAGTTCATACATGTCTATGACCACATTACAATCAAGACAATAAACAAGCAAGTATACAATTAAAAAAGACAATTAGGCAAAAGTAAAAGCCTTATAATTTAAAAAAAAAAAACTGCTGTCTGTTCAGCTCTCATGAGAGGTTTACATACACTCATCATGGGCATGTATGTCATGGTAATTTTGGGCTTTTAATGATTTCTTTGAACTGTTCTTTTCCAGGGTGGAATGATTGTACAGCATACATCTTTAATGACTTTAAAAAACAAGAATTTGGGGCACAAGTTTGAATTTATTTTGGATTTTTTATTTGGACTTTCTAATCCACATAGGGTCATAAGTATACTGTATATACAGGCTCAAATATATACATCCACTCACTTAAATCTTTTCATAAGTGGTGCTGAAGGTTCTACAAGGTCTTTTAACTTGACAAGGCCAAGGCCTTCTCATTGGTGATCATGACTGACTACAACTGGTCGTTTCCAGACTTTGCCAAGGTCTGGAAAAAGACCCAAACTGTCATGCTCTAATGAGGGGAAAATTGGTTAGGATGTTCAGGAACAACCCAGGAATCACCAAGGCTCAAGCCTGCCATGAACTCGCCATGGACTGAGAGGGTGCTGACCAAGAAAGAAGCCCCTGCTCCAAAATCAACACCATCAAGAACAACTGAAATTTGCAGCTGCCCACATGGACGAGCCAAATGCCTTCTGGAGAAAAGTTTTCTAGTGAGATGAGACAAAGATTGAGCTAAAATTAAAAAAAAGAATGAGGTATGTGGCCACAATGACAAGAGGTATGTTTGGAGGACTAAAGGTGAGGATTTCAAACCCAAGAACACCAAACAAATTGTCAAACATGGTGGTGGTAGCATCATGCTCTGGGGCTGTTTTCCTGTCAGTGGTACTGGTAAATTGTACAAAGTGGCTGGAATGATGGACGAAGACTACTTCCAAATTCTTCGACTTCACCTCAAGTCCACAGCTATATGGCTGAAACTTGGACATACCGTATTTTTCGGATTATAAGTCGCTCCGGAGTATAGGTCGCACCAGCCAAAAAATGCATAATAAAGAAGAAAAAAAACATATTTAAGTCCCACTGGATTATAAGT
>JASGAU010387671.1:0-11000 GCA_030220045.1 Australoheros facetus
CACACACACACACACACACACACACACACACACACACACACACACACACACACACAAAACCCGTTGCTGAAGGCCAAGGCCACCACAGATACAAATGAAGGCTGTGGTTTGCCTCATTACACCGGCCTTTAGTTGGGCCTCAGACAAAAAGTAATGAGCAGCAGGAGAGTCAGTCATTAGCCTAAATAGCTGCAGTGGCAAAAGAAAGTCGCGTTGATCTCAGGAGGTAATGCTCTAACCTCTGTGAGAAAACACAGAGCGTCTTTCTGGGAAAATGTTACACAATTATACATCTAATTCCTCCTGCGTTCCCACATAAAATCCTCCCCTTCCTTTGATTATTATTGCATGCCGATCGGTAGGGACTCAGCTTGCAAAGTTTTATTATGATGAACTTTGTTACAAACTATAATTTAATGTTGTACATTATTCACAGTGAAATGATCTTCTTGAAGTATGTAGGATGAAATTGGTTCAAAAAGGTGCAAGCCATTAAAAAGAAAATACAGAGAGTGAGAAAAACTGTAACACAAACTCTGATTTCATGCTTCTGGTGCATAAGAGTGAGTTTGTTTCTGAACTCTGATTTTGCGCCTGCAGCAGAGAGAGAGAGAGAGAGAGAGGGGAGGAAGAAAGAGGACCTAATATGAATCCAGGAATAAAAAACTCATAACAGCCAAAAGAGAGTTTCATTCCTGATTGAATGTTTATTGACATAAAACCTGTGTCAGTGCTGACAGCGTTAGGAGGCCGAGTCATTTTTAGAGAGTGAAAATTTCATAACACACAGCTCTCCTTGCTAATAAATAATCCACAGTCAACTGTTAGTGGTATTATATTAAAGTACAAGTGATTGGGATTAACAGCACCAACTTAGCCATGGAGTGGTGGGCCATGTAAAATGACAGAGTGGTGTTAGTGGATGCTGAGGTGCAGAGTGTGCAGAGGTCGCCAGCTTTCTGCAGTCAGTTGCTACTGACCTCCAAACCTCACGTGGCCTTCAGAGTAGCTCGAGAACAGTTCGTAGAGAGCTTCATGGAATGGGTTTCCATGGCCAAGCAGATGCATCCATGCCTTACATCACCAAGCACAATGCAAAGAGTCAGATGCAGTGTTGTGAAGCACGTCACCGCTGGACTCTAGAGCAGTGGAGATGTGTTCATTGGAGTGACAAATCACGCTTCTCCGTTTGGACAAGTCTGGGTTTGAAGGTTTCCAGGAGAACGATGCTTGTCTGACTGAATTGTGCCAAGTGTAAAGTTTGGTGGAGGGGGGATTATAGTGTGGGGTTGTTTTTCAGGAGTTGGGTTTGGCCCCTTAGTCCCAGTGAAAGGAACCAAGAGATTTTGGACAATTTCCTGCTCCCAACATTGTGGGATCAGTTTGGGGATGGCCCCTTCCTATTGACTGCACACCAGTGCACAAAGCAGGTCCATAAAGAAATGGATGAGCAAGTTTGGTGTGGAAGAACTTGACTGTCCTGCACAGAGTCCTGACCTCAGCCTGATAGAACACCTTTGGGATGAATTAGAGTGGAGACTGTGAGCCAGGCCTTCTCATCCAACATCAGTGTCTGATCTCACAAATGCGCTTCTGGAAGATCCATCCATCCATCCACTTCCGCTCATCCTGGTCAGGGTCGCTGGAGCCTATCCCAGCTGTCATGGCACAAGAGGCAGGGTACACCCTGAACAGGTCGCCAGGCTGTCGCAGGGCCAACACAGAGAGACAAACAACCTTTCACACTCACACCTATGGGCAATTTAGAGTAGCCAATTAACCTAACCCCAGTATGCCCATGTCTTTGGACTGTGGGAGGAAACCCACGCAAGCACGGGGAGAACATGCAAACTCCACACAGAGAGAGGGACAGGCCTAGGCCAAGGTGGAATCGAACCCAGATCTTCCAGATGTTATTCTAACTGTGTGCTAATCACTGCGCCACCGTGCTGCCCCGCTTCTGGAAGAATGGTCACAAATTCTCATAAACATTCCTAAACCTTGTGGAAAGCCTTCCCAGAAGAGTTGAAGATGTTATATCTGTAAAGGGTGGGTCGACATCATATTAAACCCTATGGATTAAGAATGGGATGTTACTGAAGTTCATGTATGTGTGTGAAGGCAGACAAGTATCAGCCCATTTACCATTGGCTAAAAAAGCAAGAATCTGAGATGGCTACAGTCTAAAACTAAATAACTAAATAAAACTAAATAAAATATAACAAATTCAACTAGTAAATCCTGTACAACTGCAATATTACAGATAAATATTCCAAATTGCACTAGAATATTGTTTGATGCTTTTCATAAAGTCATTAAAATACTCAATGAAAATATCTCTCATTTACAAGAGGTTCATGAACAGTTTATGTTAGTAGTAGGTATTGCTGGAGACTTTCAATCTGACTGACTCAAACCTCGGAGGCCATGTGTCACAAACCAGGCTGCACAGCCATGACAAAGGGGAAATGCACACAAATGCCAATAAAAAAATGTTTATCTTAAATTAAAGATGGTGTATGTAATGTTGTTTAGTGCAAGTGCAACTGAAATCCTTAAAGGTTTCTCAGGGTTGAGTACTGGCACACTGGGCCGAGGTGTTGCCAGTGTTGATGATTGGAAACAAGCCACACCTTCTCTTCATTGCCAGCAAACCAACCAACCAACCAACCAACCAACCAACCAACCAACCAACCAACCAACCAACCAACCAACCAACCAACCAACCAACCAACTACCACACAGACAGGCTGAAATGAAGGAGGGGTGGAGTGGCTCATCATGCATGTTCATGGTCATGACAGAAATATTTGTGGGACAGAGGATAATAGAGAATAGTTTTTGGGCAGCAATGGAGAACTGTGGCACACTCAGACCTTGGGAAATTTTTCACAATAAAAAAGTTATTACTGCTAAGCTTATTTTTCAGAAACAGTGAAATCCTACTGAGGTTAAAAAAATTGCAGGAACTCAAGGTATCATTTTAGTCTAATTTTAGAAAGGCACATTCCTTATTCTCCTTGGATTTTTCTTCTTTACTGTAATATTGAAACTATATCTATAAATTATGTTTTATGCCAAAAATAATCATCTATCTATCTATCTATCTATCTATCTATCTATCTATCTATCTATCTATCTATCTATCTATCTATCTATCTATCTATCTATCTATCTATCTATCTATCTATCTATCTATCTATCTATCTATCTATCTATCTATCTATCTATCTATCTATCTATCTATCTATCTCATAATTGCACAATTGAGAATATATCTGAGGGCCCATCACTGGTGACAGAGCACGGTTCATTTGAAGGATCCGCATTTTCCAAGCCTGAAGGTAGCATGACAGGTGAAGAGTGAGACCAGGAGCGTGCTGGACATTTTGGTTAACATTCACATGATTGTGCACCATTAATTCTTCACCCATTTTTCAGCCAGAGTGAAATTATCAAGGTGGAGTTCTACTGTAATATTCTGAGAAACCTGATGGAGAAGATTGAGAGGAAGTGATCTAAACTGTAGCGTTCACCTGTGTTCCTTTTTGGAGTTTTTTTGGACACATAAACATAATCTTGGCTCACCACCTACCTCACTTGCCAGATTTGCATGAACGCACCTTTGTCCACTTCATGAAAAAAACCCATCAAGTTGAAGGATTGCTGATGTGACACACTGGAGGAGATCCACATCGACTGAGAGATCCAAAAATATGTATGCAGCTGGTTCAGGGATGCAGGAGAAGATTCTCTCTCTCTCTCTCTCTCTCTCTCTCTCTCTTGCTCTCTCTCTCTCTCTCACACACACACACACACACACACACACACACACACACAGAGCACAAGCATTATGTTCATGTAATCTCATAGCTTTCATTGTAAGTTTGCCATCACTCACATCTTCTGTTTGTTTTTATTCTACAGCAGGCGTTTGTCATAAATGCAGTAAAGTTTGCACTGATTCGTTTTCCCGCAGTTGAAATGTGCTGAGTCTTTGCTCCCTTTGATGGACAGAGATATTACACCTGTCTGACTCTGGGGGCAAATCTTGAGCAATAACAGTTTTCCTGCTCACATCATAGCTCACCTTTCAGGCACGTGTTATGAACTGGATAAAAGTCTGTCTGGTATTCCCTTTATGTTGCAACCAGTGTAAACAAAGCCCACACACTAATTAACTTTACCCTGTTTTTTCTTGTTTTCCGTCTTCATGTTGTTTATGTGTTTCTCCAATCCATTTCCCTCTTTGTCTTTACTTTATTAAGCCCTTATGTTTCATGACAAATTCATGTTTCTTTGTCTTTTTTTAATATTTCTCAGCTAAATGTGTTTGTGCAAAAACAAACTATTCCCAAATTCTCCCTACCACTTATTGATCTGGTCAGTTAGTGGGTGACCAGGTCGTGCACTGCACATATTGGAAAAAAAAAAAAGTCTCACTTTTTGATTGTCTATGGTTTTAAAAGTTACAGCACAGACACTTTTCTAAAGTCTGATTTTTAACCCACAGCAATTAAGAAACAAGGGAAGACTATCATCATGGGTCAAGTGCAGGATAACCTGACAGTTGAGAACAATTTTAGTAGTTATTGGTATCAAAAAAGGGAATCTGTTGGAAACGTGATAAAGTTGTTGTAAACATGCTGAAGTCCAATTCCAAGTCCTGCATAGTTTGTTGTGTGTATGAAGTTCAGTTAGACAAAGACATAGGCCACTCAGCATTTGTAACATGTTGCCTATAGTCCCACACCTACATGTGATCTGACATTGTTAACAAAAATGATTTGCTCCTGTGCTCAGAATCACTGTCCTGTTGCATGACCCAGTTTCAGCCCAGCTTTAGCTGTCAGACAGCTGTCACATTTGATTCTAGAATACTTTGGTATACAGAGGAGTTCATGTTGCCTCAGTGACTGCAAGGTCGCCATGTCCTGTGGCTGCAAAACAAGCCCAAATCACCACCCCTCTATCACCATGCTTGACTGCTGGTATGAGGTGGTTTTTGCCAAATGTGGTGCTGTGCATTATGGCCAGACATCTTTACTTTGGCTTTGTCTGTCCAAAGGACATTATTTCAGAAGTCTTGGGGTTTGTTCAGATGCAGCATTGCAAACCTAAGCCATGTTGCCATGTTTTTTTAGAGCGAAGAGGCTTTCACATGACTACAGGAACAAAGGGACAAAATTTTCACTAGCAAAAACATTATAGGTCAAAAATTACATAAAGGTTGACCTGAATATGACTGTGCTTATAGACATTTTTATACAAATTATTCAGCATTAGTACTTTCAGTGAGCATTCTATCAATAATCAATGAAATACACCTTACTGACCTTTCTCTATTCTTTAAATTTTACTCACATCAACTGAATATATTGCAGATTAAAAAAAAAGATATAAAAATGAGATAAAACAGCCAAAAATATAATTGCTTCACCTCAGAATATATATTAATAACTGACCTGTGTTACATAAACTCTTCCCTGTATTGACCAACACTTTAGGTGTCTGGACTCTGAGACCAAACAAATGGGTTGTTTGCTTTTTTCTGTTGGTGCTGCCACAAAAACTCCTCTTTCTCACAGACTGAATCATTTCCTTCACATTCACAGGTGAGTGGCTGCAGGGATTTGTGATAAAAATAATGAGGTGGAAATAATTTTAAAATGTACTCACAGTACTCAATGTACTCACAGTTTATTTTTCTTTCATTTCATGAATTCTGCCTGCTGTTTTATTAGATGAAAATTCTGTTCATTTTTTAAAATCTTGTTTGCTAAAACTGCAAAAAATATGTAAAGTTTCTGAAGGTGAAAAGAAACCAGGGTGATTTGTTTTATTAAAAAAAAACAAACAAAAAACTTGACCTAACTGTAAAAGCAAGAATGAGAAGTGACAATTTTTTGTCTTGTTTTGTGAGCCCCTGAATGTGTTATCCTTTTTTTATTTGCACAAAGTCAACTCCCTGCCGCTTATCTTGCTGTGACAATGCTGGAAACTCTGCTTTTTGTTTTGGTTTTCAGACGTGACAGTCCTTTCAATCATGATGAGGAGCTCTGTGGTGTTTTGCCTAGCTGTCAGCTTTGCCATGTTTGGATTTGGTAAGAAAAAAGGGAACTCTTTCATTTTTCCTTAAAAGTGCAGCCAAGTGGGGCTAAGTCACAGAGATTATCAGCCTGAGGGAACATTTTAGCAGATCAGTGCCTGTTTGCATGTTCTTCTGTCATGTCATGTGCCTCCACTTCACACTATAAATATTCATTCGTGTCTCTGGACATGCAGTGTGCTTTGTGCATAGTTGTGTTGCTGTTTTTTTATTGACAAGCTCCTGAAATATTAAATTTTAAATATAACAAACATGAGCGTATTGCACATGTTGTTCTGTTTGTTACAGCCCATGAGCCTTTTGTTTAAACTTTTCTATAAAGGAAAAAAGTGAAAAATAATCATTTGCCTTCCTGCACAAATAGCAAACATGGCTCCGTTCAAAGGTCATGTCATCAGTGCGTTCACACCAGAGTTATCAGTTTAGTTTCAGTTCATTTCCAGAATAAGTTTGTGTGTTTCAATTCTAGTGTTTTATTCTAATACTTAAAGCGCTTTCTTACTGTGAAGCACACTGTCATCCACTAATAGATATATCAAGGGCAACCTGGGGACAGTTCAACATGCGGACCTCCAACCTTTTTTTGCCTCAGGAGTCAAAAGTGGGTGTTTTTAGACAAAAGGGTGGTTTGCTAAACTATCAGCTAAAGCCAGAAAGCTTATTTAGCAAGCCACATCCATAGACTATATGTGTGTATCACACAGACACACATAGCTGCTACCTTGTGCTTAACAGACTAATAAAATACTAGAATTTTAATCATAAAAACCACAGCACACCTATCTGTCTTTAACAATCTACTACACAGCAGTCCTGCTATTTTACCAGATAACTCTATTAAAAATGTCCAAAAGACACCAACATCATAAACAGTCGTGAGGTCCAATTTCTCTTGATTTAGCTGAGGTGAAGCCTAGCAGACAGGTGCAGTTGCTTTTGTTGGGGACACCTATCGGTCAGAGCATCCACACCCTTAACTTTGAGCCTACAAACATGCTTTTTAACACTAGGAATTAGAGGAAAGCCTAATGCAGTAATTAGAGGAACTGTAGTTTTTGGCACGTCAGGGTAAGTTTCATATTTTAACCCTGGGGGTTGCCACTTGCTTTTAATGTAGTCTACATTTAATCAGTACAAAAACTGTGACTATTAGAGTTATAACATTAGTTTGTCTGTTGTTTGTCTGCTTCATATTTACCACACAGACAGTGATAATCAGTTAATCTTCCTATGTAACTCTCACCTCACTTTTCTTAAAGCTTGTTTAGACATGAGCATCCCTTAAAATAATGCCAAATAGCAAAATTAAATAAAATTCCCAACCACTGACTAAATAGCCTAAATAATAAAGTAAATCTGTCTCTCCTCTCCAGGCCTCTCGCTGCAGTGTTACTCCTGCCCAGGTGGCTCTGCCGAGAGCTGTGCAGTCACCCAGGAGTGTAAAGAGGGGGAAGACAGCTGCCTCAAACTCACCAGTGGTGGTAAGCATTGCTCAGAATAAAATACAAAAATAAATCTGTCTACAGCATATTAAACAATAGCTGTATTATAAAATGAAGGGATTACTTGATAAGGTGAAAATCTTTCATTAACTTGTGAGACTGTCCTCTCTTATGATAGAACTAGACACTCACACATTGCTCTTAACAGTAATGATAATAATAGTAATCTGCTCACATTTAAAAATTCTGCTGATAACTTTGCTTGATTTTATGATTAATAAATTCTTCAGAGATACTATATTGCCAAAAGTATTTGCTCGTCTGTCTTCACACACATATGAACTTGAGTGACATCCATAGAATGCTGACCCACCCTTTGCTGATATAACAGCTTCAACTCTTGCGGGAAGGCTTTCCACAAGGATTTAGAATGCATTTATGGGAATTTGTGCCCATTCTTCCAGAAGCGCATTTGTGAGGTCAGTCACTGATGTTGGACAAGAAGGCTTGGCTTGCAGTCTTAGCTCTAATTCATCGTAAAGGCGTTCTGTCGGGTTGAGGTCAGGACTATGTCAAGTTCTTCCACTCCAAACTCCCTTATCCATGTCTTTGGGCCATCCCCAAACTGTTCCCACAAAGTCAGGAGCATGAAATTGTCCAAAATGTCTTGGTTCCCCTCACTGAAACTAAGGGGCCGAGCCCAACTCCTGAAGAACAACCCCACATCATAATCCCCACTCCACCAAACTTTACACTTGGCACAGTTCAGTCAGACAAGTATTGTTCTCCTAGCAACCTCCAAAACCAGACTCATCCATCGGATTGCCATGTGGAGAAGCATGATTTGTAAGTCCAGCTACTTGGCCATGGAAACCCATTCCTTGAAGCTCTCTATGAACTGTTCTCGAGCTAATCTAAAGGCCAATGACGTTTGGAGGTCTGTAGCAGTTGACTGTTGGTGACCTCTGCGCACTATCCACCTCAACATCCACTGACCCCGCACTGTGATTTAACGTGGCCTACCACTTCATGGCTGAGTTGCTGTTGTTCCCAATCGCTTCCACTTTGTTATAATACCACTAACAGTTTAGCGAGTAACAGGCAGAATAGGATCCAAAAGCAGGACTCTGTAAACAGGCATAAACTAAAATGACTTTATTGCTGAGACAAAAACAAGGTGCAAAAATCCTTCCGGGGCAAAAAAAGGGCAAATAATCTAGAACATAGAATCTTCTTGTGAAACATGGAGCAAATGGACACACCACCACAGAGGAAACAAATGACTAAGACCTGAAAAGTGATCGGAACACCTGAATTCAATTATGTGGATGGGTGAGTGAATTTTTTTGGCAATATAGTGTATTTTAGCTGCTGCACAACAACCAAATCAAAGCAAATTTAGATTTTTGTATTGTTTTGTTTGTGTTTTCTTAGATTTCAGCTGTAGCAAAAAACTTCATTTGAATTATTAACAAATTCTGTTTTTTTCTGAAAGAAAGAAAAAAGTTCTGTGCAGATCCTATTTGGAGGAAATTGTTTCTTTTTTTAATAGTTGTATTAGTTTTTGTTAAAACTGGCTATCATGCCTGTTATTACTAATCAAAACACAAAGGACAGCTATATGTATCTGTGATAATAACTATAATAATATTCATCTTATACTGCCTCCCCCCCAGGCACAACCTACACTGAATGTTTGCGGTATACGGACTGTGATGTCATGACTCTGGCTGTCAGATACCCCGTCCCTGACTTCACCTTCTCCTGCTGTCAGTCAAAACTCTGTAATGGTCAAGAAAAAAGTTTTTTTCAGAAATTAAAGGACTTCTTTCAGGGATAAAAAAAGGGCCAAGAGCAGAATACAAAAATAAAATCAGATAAAAGTCCTGCTTATGGGCTGTTGATTCTTATGTAACCCTTGATTATTTTGCTGCTGTTATAAATTGTCATAAACTCAACAATAAAGTCTTCAGCTGTGTGCTGACTTTGACGGGGGTTTTTGGATGAGTTGCAAACACTCACTGCCTTTCTGTAGGAAGCGCACTTTTAAGATCAGACACTGGAGTGAACAAAGCGGCGATGAAACATCTTAACATTTGACTGAAGAGATGTCAGGGACAAACAGGGAAGGAAACTGGAGGGTTCGCTGGGTTTTTCCTGCTGATGTGGTGTGCTGCAGACCATATGTCTTTCTACATTTATTCTCACTGCAAAATCTACACATTAACTCATTTCTGTCTGACGCAAAGAAAAACAAAGGAAACCAGAGTGCACTCAATTTCCCAAAAGCTGCATTTAAAGATGAAGAAAATTATATTTGAAGTTAAATTGGCTTCAGGTACCGCTGCAAGTATTTTCTCATTTTATTAACCACATGGATTGGTGACCTTTTCCACCCTGTGTCTTGCACAACTCAGTACTCAGTACTCAGTGGCAGAGGGCTAAATACTCTTTCTCCAACATTTTCCATTTTTTGGGGGGATCCGAAGGTGCTCGCAGGGTATATGTCTCTTCTTGGTTGGGGGTGCCTCAAAGATCTTAGAGGAGAGGCAGAAAGAATGATGCCTAACCCACCTCTGCTGGCTCTACTGACCATCTTATTGCCATAAAAAAGAAAACATATATGTGACTGACAACTTATTAAGCAGTAACCAAACAACTGCACAAAGTATACAGATTCATTCATGATGTCTGATTGTGAGTTTAAGAAATAGTCATTTAACATTAAAATGTTTTCTTAGTAAGAAATTTCAAATAAAGAAAGAGTGATTGTATCGAGGGATGGATCAACACCATGATGCTTGTTGTTGCTCAGTGGGCCAAAACACATAGTGGTATGTATGATTGCTTGACTCAAACCAATGCTTGCAAGAGTGTTCTGTACAAGTTTTAAACTAGTCTAATGTCTGAAATCAGTCTGTTACACTGCTAGAATGTCTGCTGCAGCCCTTGAATGACAATTAAAATTGAACTGAATTTCTAAGCAAACTGCAATATTTGCCTCAAGCCAATTATGTGGAGAAGACAGAAATGTATGTGCGGAACTGTCTGGGGCCTGTTTCTGCAGCAATGAGTGAGTACAATGTCTTAATTTGTTGACTTTAATTAAAAGACATACAACATCTGTTACCTGACACAGTGTGTGAATGCGTGTGTGACTCTCTATCATGAGGTCCTCACACATCACAAGTTTGACAAGTTTTATTCTGTGAGTAAAATCCACGTTTTAATGTGGAAAGTGAAAGGTTATATGATACACATCAGTGTGCATCAAAGCATACTGGCATTATATAAAAATGTGTGTGTGTGTGTGTGTGAGGATTGTACAACCCCATCCAGGTGGCCAGATAATTAAAAACATTCCTCACACTTGATTTTACATCGCAGTCTCAGCACCAACATCTGGCTGATCAAGAGAGGAAACGACCAGGTGTGTGTGTGTGTGTGTG
>JASGAU010387673.1:0-22136 GCA_030220045.1 Australoheros facetus
TTACTTTCATATAGAGAAACCAAATCTTTTTCAGTCATCTTAATCCTGGGTTGGTCCCTCGTCCAATATTTAGCTTGCTAGTACCAGTGCTGCCACCTGAGAAAGTAAGCGTACAGCCATGTGTTGTATTATTCATGGTATATGCCACATATATATATATCTTACATACATTTACTTCCCTGAGAAATTTGTCTGGAAAATAACATAACGATTAAAAATACAGAAGCCTATAATGTTCCGTGTCATCATGAACTGTGTTCTGACTGTACACTGAGCCACACTGATGAAGACTACACATTGATAGAAATGGAGACTTCGAGGTCACCCTGTTGTTGAAATTTTCTGTTTTCCACATTCTGTTTTGTAAATGATGTAACCAAGACTGATATGCTGTGACTATATGAAACTGTAAGTTGAATTAGAATGTGCCAGTACTTCATGCCATCTCACGGCATGCAGTCTGACCCAGATATCTGAACTGTTTGAAATGGCTTTATTAAATTTAATAATTGGACTCCTTATTCTGATTGTTTGGTGTCAATTCCTGTTCGATAAATGAACACGCAGAAACCTAAAGGCATAAGCAGCAACACACATACTTATTATTCAAATTCCTTCACATGGAATGGTCATAATGCTTGATAAAAGACTCAAGCCATTGTTTGGTGGTTTGCCCACATCTTACGAATATGAAACATAGACATATGTAATTATACATGCAATAATAAAGGTGTACACAAGACCATTTTTCCAAGAAACATTTGAAAAATAAGAAAGTAAAAGCAAGTATTAGCATTTTCTAGGCTTTGCTCAGAGTGTTTACGGATCTGTCAGGTTTCCGATATGTGTCCCCCCCAATAATAAACTCATTCCTACACCCTTAAATGCAGGTAGTGTATAAATAGAGAGAATGAAAAAGAAATACTTCGTGCATCATGGGAAGCCCCCAGCAGCCTAGGCCTATTAGATAGATAGTGTTTATTTGTCACATGCGCAGTTATACACAGTACAATGCACAGTGAAATGTATTTTGTACCTGCAACATATATACACACACATAAAAAATAAGAAGAATAAAAATAAAAATAAGTCATTCATGCTATACACTATATACTATACACACTTTACATGGAAAGTGTAACTAAGGGAGGGTTCAGGGTCACCTGATCCAGCTTGATCAAAAAGGAAAGTTTTAAGCCTAATCCTAAAAGTGGAAAAGGTGTCTGTCTCCTCAATACAAACTGTGTGCTGGTTCCACAGAAGAGGGGTTTGAACGCTGAACGCTCTGCCTCTCATTCTACTCTTAACTATCCTAGGAACCACGAGTAAGCCAGCAGTATAAAGCACGCAGTCTAACCAGTGAGAGTCTATTGGCGTTATCAGAAGAAATCACAGGTTTGCACGAAATTTTCATCCGTTCATCCTGCGAGAACAAGATCAGGGGAAATTAACGTTGTCCTTACGCTGTTGACGTAAAAGCGCAAAGAGCGTGCGCATTGCATTGTGGTCGCCGGTGCTTAAACAGAAATCGAAAGCGCATTGCTTTCCAGCTAATACGTTAATATTCAGCCTGGACGGGACACTGACTGGTAAATAAATGTGCAGCTGCGGCATATGGCCGTATTAAACTTTACCGAGCGCTCGGGAAACGGTTAATCGTAAATGAGCTAAAGAGAAACATAAGAACAATTAGCTCAGTAGGTTGAAGCTTCATTAGCGCAAGTTGGGCTAATTTGTAGGCGCCTAAATTGTTTTCTGTCGTTACAGCGCTAACTTGATAGCCTATGATTATTTAAGGAGCGTGCCCTGATTTAAAATGGACATAGCTCCTACTAAGAAGCTGCAGCGACGCGGGGAAGCAGGCAGCGATGTAAACTGGAGCTAGTGAGCTTTAGCTCGGTGTGCTAAAACCGTTAGCATTGTGTGTTGCGCGCCCAATTTAACACTGCGTTAACATCAATGTTTGATTTCTGTTACCGTCAATATTTGTAGGTTTAAACACTGCTGTAGTGGTTGTTTGGTGAGTCTAATTCAGTAGATTCCTGGGTGTATAGTTCTATCAGAACTTCACAAAACAAAACAAAACTTTATTTTTACATAGAATCTATGTAAAAATAAAGTTTTGTTTTGTTTTGTGAAGTTTATATTTTTTGTGTGTGTAGACTTGTGTATATATACTTATGCATGTATTTTGTCTAATCAATGAACACTGAATTGTAAATTATTAAGTAGTATTAACAAGGTAGGATCGGTCTTGTAGGTAGGACCTACTCCTTTTCGATCATGTAAGTGGTGTGGGATATATAGATATGTACTTTTTTATACTTTGTTTTTTTCTGTTCACAATGCACTTTATTTCATTTATATTTAAATGTTCGAAATGAAATGCTATGGTGTAAATGTGCTTGCTGATATCTTTGCATTAGCAGCGGAACAGTAAATGAAATTTGTCATGTCCAGCTATTGTGTATAAAAGTCATCATGTTTATCTGATGTTGACGAAAATATAATTAATTGAAAGGCGAGGGACAATTTTATTTACTTTCTTATTACCAAATAGGTGAACAAATTAGTTTTACACTGGCCATTGTGATTTGTATTTGTGTTACAGCTCAGTACCTGGTATTATCTGACAGACTACAAAAAGAACATGTCATCGACATCCCAAAAACATAAAGACTTTGTGGCTGAGCCCATGGGAGAGAAGTCTGTGATGGCTCTCGCAGGCATCGGAGAGGTCCTTGGCAAAAGACTGGAGGATAAGGGTTTTGATAAGGTGACTTTGGGTTTTTTATCTCATGGATTAGCTTCTGCAGTTATTCTCACAGCAATTTTGATATATTTAAGTTAATAAGTATTAACTACTTATTTAAAATATGGTTAAAATAATAATTTCCAGCAGCAGTATAAGACAGTTGAAGTATACTCAACAGATTATTTTTTGTTCCTTGTAAAGACTAATTAATGCCAGTCACCAGTAATAATAATTTCATATGACAAACTGTAAATCTTGCATTAAGTTCAAATATAATGAAATACACTGCGTGGTGTCACCTTACTTAAAAGCTGTTTTTGTAGCAGTTAGACTTGTAAAGAAACACTCATCTGTGCAGTTTTTCAGGTTCTGTTCAAAACTTGATCTGCTTGTTATCAGAGTAGTTGATGCAGCTTATAATTACATTATTGTATTGTGTGTTTACATCCACCTCCGCAGGCGTATGTTGTCCTCGGACAGTTTCTAGTGCTAAAGAAAGATGAGGAGCTTTTCCGAGACTGGCTGAAGGACACTTGCGGGGCAAATTCCAAACAGCAAGGTGACTGCTATGGCTGTCTTAAGGAATGGTGCGATGCCTTCTTATAAACGTTCAGTCATTTGTCTTTCTATTTCAGAAGTCCAAACTGTACATTACCTCTTCAGTGATTTAAATTTAATTCTGCCTCTGCTCATAATAGCCATGTGGCCCTACTTCATTCAGTGTGCGTACTTTCTGTCCAAGGTTGAATTTTAAATTTTGGTGTATTATCGATTGACCTTTTTAAGCTCAACTATGCCATTTTGTTTTGTGGTAAACTCTTTTTACCATCAAGATTTGTTTTTGTGTTTAGTTCAGCATGTTTCTTTCCATGTAATGTGATGGCTTACCTGTACAATCCACACTAACACCTGTAGTCACCTTACAGTCTTGGACTGCTTCCCCCATTTGCCTTTTTTTTTTTTAATGCCATTGGGAGGTTTGTTATAAGGTGTCATATCACAGTCTCATGAACTGTTATTCCAGCAACACTGTTTCAGCACTTTCTTGAGATGGTTTGTCTGTGCTGATTAATATGAAACATGGAAGCTAAACCTCAAAAAAAAGATTTCACTGACACTGATATTTAGAGATTTATATATATGTGTATGTGTGAATTGTTTTAACTTTTCATCTTGCAAATGAAAAAGCACCACAGTCCCACATCTGGTCTGCTCCAAGCTTGTTTGGACACGGATTGAAATGTATATAAATAAAGATGCTAGTGCAACAAACCAGAATACTGTCAATAATAAAGTGTCACTCTATTGCTGATAACTTAGATACTGTGTTTGCTAGATAAGCTCAACTTTATAGCTAGTTTTGTTGGCAGTAAAAAAAAAAACACTGAGTGCAGGTCTGAAGGTGAGGAAGTTAGGCTGGGTTGGTGAGCTATAACTATTTTGCATCACACAGCAGCCATCCTGATCCAAGCCCGTAATGATAGATCCAGCAAAACCATTTTAGCAGCTAATTGACTAAAGTAGCTTATAGGTTTTACTTGTATGTAATGTATTCAAATCTTTCTGCAATTTACAAACTGAGTAAGAGTGAGGAAACCCTCTTCACCCACTGTCACGTGACTTACAAATAAAATCTGTTATTGGTTCCAGTGGCTTTAAATGGAAAAAGGCTCGTCCTGCCCTGTAATCAGTCTGTTACACCAGTAAGCCTGATTGAATTTTTTTTTTTAGGTCACATCTTTATAGATGAGCTTGATATTGTCTTTGGCTGATTTTCTAAACATGAGATGCCTTAATGCATGTTACATTTAACTCACTCTAATGAAATATAAAATCCACAGCACTGCATGCTCACACTGTATCCCATAAATTTTCCATTCATAGTGGTTCATGCTGACACCCATCACAAGCCACCAGCTGTATGACGGTGCAACCATTGTGTAGCAGCTCTTTGTTAAAACACAGGCCCACGTGTTTGCATTTGACTGTGAAAAGGTTTCAGTTTTTATATTGCTTTTATTACAAAACAATAAAAGGCAAGTATCACATTCGGGCGTGTCGTTTTTACACGTTGCAGTTTTATCAGAGAAAACCCCAAGAGACCGAAAACGTTTGATGACAGGAGGCTTTATTTCGATGCTTCATTATTCCATGGTTAGCTTTTTCCACCAAAGCTTCAGATTTGATATTTGCAAGATGATGAAAATGCATTGGTTACTTTTGAAATGCTCCAAAGGAGGGGGTTTCCCAAAAGTTCCAGGTCACGGACACCAGAAGAAGAACAGCTTTCTGTTTCCTTTTATGAGACTCGTATTGAAACTAAACAGTTGACTGTACTTTATATAGAGAAAGTGACACTGGCTGATCCTTGATTTTTCTGGAAATCATTAAAGAACCCCCTGCTTTGGAGATCCTCTCAGATCTGATCAGTTAAAATGACAGTGATGTAGACCTGTCTGTAAAAGTACATTATAACCACTTCATTTAGTTTTTTGCCTTAAAGAAATAGAAAATTGTTCATGTGACAGACTCAGAATAACTGATTAGCTGATTTTGCTTCAATGGCTTAGATTACACGTTGAATGTCCATAACTCCTGGAATGTGTTTGTTTGTGTGTGTGTGTGTGTGTGTGTGTCTGTGTGCTATTGATCTATAAAATCTCAAATTGACATTGATCCGATGCTCAGAATTGTTAACTTTCACAGTTGCACCTATGCGTATACACACACACTTCCACATCCACACTACGGCTATAGTATAGAAATGAGCAAAAATGCTAAAATCCTAATAAAATCCCCAAAAGAAAACAATTGCACGTATCCACTAGAAAACAGCTGTTTTCCTTGGTGGGTACAAGTAACTGCCAAAACAGGGCAAACCAGTGAATGATGAATGTCAGCAACGCATAAGAGTTTGAATTTAAATTCACAACAAAATAAATGCCGCTCCTGCAAATGGAGCGCGCGTGTTACGACCCCCGTCTACAAGTAGGTACTGAATGGAAAAAAATCCTACTTGATTACAGGGCCTGTCTTCTCAGTGGTGCTGAGAAATATAGCACCTCCGTAATTCAAAGACCTAATGTGGTAATTTAGCATCCAGATTAAAAGTTTGAATATGAATCTGTTCCCTGTGACTGGTGGAGGAATAAGATGCTCGGTGATGATTGCGTTGTCCCCACTGGCAGTTACTTGTAATCTATTTGAACATGAGATGCATGTGTTTTCAGTCAGATGAAAGCAGTTTTTTTTTTCCCCTTGAGACTTTTAGCAACTTTGTGATATTTCTAACTTTATAGATTAAATGTTAAATTATTCTTATTCGTCCTCCTCTAACATTGAGACGGATGTTAACAGTATAAGAATTTAGTTCAAGACATTTTGTAGTTGATTATGTACTTTACATCGGCAGCTTTTATGCAACGTTACTATAGTACATTAATGTCTTATTCAGATTTGAAGTACATGTACACAATGTACATACATGTACATACTGTACAGTTGTACTTTTAATCACAACAATCCCTGATTTGTCTCAAAGCAAAGCGCAGAAGAATTTCTTCTCCCTGAAAGGGTTCTCTGAGGTGGGCACGGGGGTGATCAGGGGGTCGTCGCAGGCGTGTGCATCGCAGTACGCCATCAGGTCGGCCGCTGCCTTTGATACCTGGAGGTGGAGATGATGGGGATTAGAGCATTTAATGAACATGTGCTAATTTCTTTTTAACCATGAGCCATGTTCTTGCAAATCACGTGTTGTCTTTCCTCTATTCTCCTCTTTTTCCTCTACACAACACGCCTCATCCCCCAACTGGTCACGGCAGGCTGCCCCTCCCTGATCCCAGTGGTTTACAGGTCATTCCCTGATGACTTCCTCCCCACAGTTGCCAAATCCTTGCTTTTAATATTGTGTGATTGTTAGGTCTTTACTTTACACTTTTAAAGCATCTTGAGATGGCTCTTGCTGTTGTAAGAGTCATCTCAAGGCATTTTAACAAAGATAATTGTTGATTTTTACACACTGTTTGGAACCCGTGGTGTGGTGGTTATCAGTCACCTCACAGAAAGAAGGTCCTGCGTCCTGCTGGGCTCCCTCTGTGTGGAGTTTGCGGGTTGTCTATGCATTTGTGGGTTCTAAGACCTAAATTAGCCATAGGTGTGAATGGCCTCTCTGTGGTAGCCCTGCGACAGACTGGCAGCCTGTCCAGATTGCACCCCACGTCTCGCCCTATGACAGCCGGGATAGGCTCCATCCCCACCCTCACTGGTTGTTTTGAGGTATGTCTAGGTTATCTTTGAAATAATCTTTTGTGTGTACGAACATTATTTTGGCCTTCTGCTCTTCTGATCTTCACAGGTATACTGTGGATCAGAGTCATAAACATAAAATTTGTAGGGCCCTCATGAGGACCACTAAAAGCATTAACGACAGCTGGTATTTCCCACTTGCTGATCTTTTTTTTTCTTTTTTCCTGAGCTCTGCTCTTTATCATTTTCCCAGATTTATTTCCACCTGGTTAAAGGAAATGTACCCATCAGTGTTCTTCCTCCTATCCAGGTCCATCCATGCCACTGTATATAGCGGGAAATCCTGTTTTCTGATAACTCCATCCCTCATGGCTCAACTAGTCTCAGCAGACTAGTTAAAAGGGAGTTCTTCCTCCTTCTTACTCTTCGGGAATCATCTGATGGATTTCTCTCTCTAATATTGCAGATTCTTTTTCTTACAATCTAAGGCACCTTGAGATGACTGTTGTAAACTGGCAGTAAATAGCCAAAATGAATTGAATAATATTTCGTAATAAAGAAAAGCTCCATTTAAGAGCCATCACTGTGCATGGAAATCAGTATTCTTTGATTAGACTTTGTTTGCTTAAGCCCTGCGTCTTGCCCTATGATAGCTCAGATAGGCTCCAGCCCACCTACAACCCTGAATTACATAAGTGGAAGGATGAATAGATAGCTTGCTTAATGAAATCTGAATGCATGTAGGAAATATGCAAAGATAAAAGTAATCGAAAGTCAACTGAATCCTTATTTAGCTCCTGAAAACCTCAAATTTTACTGTGGATTTCTCTCAAAAATGATTTCAGTCTTTAAATGATACAGCTAAACATTTCAAGGGTTTGGAGGGAACGTTTTGAAAGTGTGCCGAACCTCGTTCTGCTTTAGATTCTTAAATTCTATTCTTAGATTCCAATTATTGGCCAGAGGTGTGAGCAGCTAAAGCTTATTTCTAACACATGCTGTCATTTTAGGATGAGACAAGTTTGTCTTCTGCTTGTTTTTATGCTCATGGATTATTTGTCGTAAAAAAGAGGCAACGTGTCTCTGCAAGGTGGCTTTGATGCAGTTGGGAACATCATAGAGGCCAATACTACTTGGAAAGTCTCCAACAGGAAGCATTCACTTGAAGTGTCTTTCAGAAGGCCATCGCTGCCGCTCCACCTACCCATCATCGCTCACACCAAAATCTTTACACTGAACTTGTGCAACATAATTATTACCATCTAATTCACACACTTATAACAACATAGCAAAAGATTTTTTTTCCTTAGTAGATAAGTTTTTAAAAGTTATTTTGTGCCATATTCGGTCACCTTTAATTTTCAAGGGTTGCAGTGTCACGATTAATATGTGCGTCTCACCTTTATCCTGCAGAAACTGGCTTCAATCTTCAGTTGCTCCACCAGCTTCCTGGCTTGGCCGACACTCATGGTGCTGTTCACTGGGGTGTCTCCTTTCATCCTAACCACAAACACAGCAACATATAAAATTGATAGGAGAAGCATTCAGTGCATTTATGCATTTGTTTGGTTTTCATTTGAAATGAAATTAGTTGTCTTACATTTCACAGGAATAATCAATCCTGTGTGTTTTGCATGAGAAATGCAGTCCTTCACTTTGACTAAATACATTTGTAAACCAAAACAAAACAAAAAAAAGTACAAATATTGCTGCATAAGGTTACAGTGAGTTATGCTATTTCTATTTTACAGGTTTATTAAGAGGATAATTTGTTTTTTTTAATACCATCTGGCTGATCAAATGAACTACATCTGAGAAAAAATACATTATATACAGCTATTAAGTAACTATGCTTACAAATGGTAGCATTTTATTTATATATTTAGGCCGGTTGGGCTTCAAAGCAAGCATGAAGCCAGACAATATAAATATCAGACAATACTGTGTCACAGAATTGGCACAGCTACCACATTATGTCATCTGATATGGGGATCAAAAGCCCATACATTTTCAAAAATGCAAAGGCAACACACAAACTGGGCCAAATGGTAAGCATCATTCACTATGGCCCACAGATTCTCCCACTATGAACAAGAACAGGCACAGATATATCAAGTGTAGAATGAAATAACCACTGCAGCCATTCACAAAATGATGCCTACATACAACTGAAGGAAAAAACAAAACAACCCAAAACATGTCACAGATGGAAAAAGACTCAAATCAGATGGATTGTCAGCAGGAGGGGGGGAAAGCAGAGCAGTAAAGGAGCGAATCTATTTGAACCATTCTGGACCTTTCCCCATTGTCTTTTTCCTTCTCCCTCCATCCACCCCCTTTTCTCCTTACCCGTATTATATTCCTCTTCAGGTGCAGTCTTCCCCCCTTCTTCTCTCTCTTTTCCCCTATCTTTTTCTGCCTCTCTGTGTCCCTCTGTGAGCTTATGGTTGGTGGTATCAGTGTAGCCGGACCCCACCCCTCACAGACAACAGCCTGGATGGTACCCTGCTCTGTACAGTCCAGTGCACTGCAATTCTGCCACAATGAGGACTAGATTTGCGGTGGATGGATAGGATATCCCCCTGTGCAGTGAGTGGTACCTGCCAGACAGAGGGAGGGGGGAAACCATTGGTAAAGGTTTTCTTATGTGGGTGGATTGTACCACGTCTCTACTGAGGAAATTGGGGCCAACTGGAATCTCTCAGGTTTCAATCTCTGACAGGAGCAGGGCTGTCTGTGTGGTGTGGGATTGGTTTTCAGTGCTAAAAGATTATACACAGCTTGAAACGTGCGCTCCATAGACCTGAATCATGATGTGGTCTGTGTGCCGTTTGTGATGCCCACCCTCTCCTCTGTTGCTATGGGGACTGCTGCAGTCTGGTTTAGCGGTTTACATCACACTTTAAATTGGGGGGTTTTTCTGCTGACATTTAAATGAGTATGTGCTACAGATGACTTAGAGAAATGTCTGAATTTGTACATATTATGATGTTGAATAAAAACAAAATGGCAGAGCGGATGTATTTTTGTCAGAAACCAGATTTTCATGATGCTCTCAGACCAGAGATCCTGTGACGTTAAGATTACCGTTAGCGCACCGCCAACAACAGCTCTATCTGTCGCTGTTTACAAGAAAAGCAACACTCTGTATGTATTTAACTCTACAATGAAGGCTGTGTCATGGAAAAATGTAGAGAAGTAAATTATATCCAGCGAAACTCGAGCAGACAGCCTGGAAATCAAGCATACGGAGCTCAAGTTTCAAAGGCAGTCCGACGCCATCTTTGCTATGCTAGTGTTTTCTAGGCTTTAATGGCGCTGTGCTGCTCGCCCTTTCTTCTCTTTTTTTTTATCGGCTGTGGCATATCTTTACAGTTTTATAGTCTCTGGTAGTGAGGTGCGTTTCGCGTTCGTGCTAGTTTGTCCCTTTTGCTTGCCATAAGTCGTTCTGTGGGTATGAGATACTAACAACAACATCAAATATTTAATAAAGACTCCATAAGAGAGAAGAAAACGTTTGAATGTAGAGTTTTGGCCTTGTGTTTGGTGCATATGGATTCAAAACAATATTACTTGTTCTTTGATTTTTTTGATCATGTCTCGACTTCACTAAATAAATATTTTTTATTTAACTTTATTATTATTATTTTGCACAGTACTGCCATCTTGGATTTTGCAGCTTTCATTGTTATTAAATGGACTGGTTCTTATATAGTACTTTTCTACTCGCTTTTTTCTACACCTGGCGTTCACACTCCAATGGAGACATCAGAGAGCAACTTGGGGTTCAGTATCTTGCCCAAGGATACTTTGGCATGCAGACTGGAGCAGCCAGGAACTGAACCACCAACCTTCTAATTAGTAGATGACCTGAGCTACAGCCACCCTGTTCAATACTCTTATTTAATAACTTTGTAGCATGTTTTAAAAACAAAAAGAAAGCTAAATCTGTGCATGTCAGGAGTGCATATTATTCGTGCCAGTGTAACATGCTGAATAGTTCCAGTAGCAGAGGTAAAGGAGCTGCAACAGTGGAGAGTGGACAGGAAAACAGAGTGAGAGAGAAAGTGGGGGAAGACACGCAGCCATAAGTTTAATTTGAAGTGACTATTTTGCTGTATATGATGCAGACATGACTGATTCTAGTGTTGACTGCCCTGTGGCAGAGCAAACAGCAGCGGAAGCAGAAAAGATGAGCTGCCACTGTGGTTCAAGAACTCCATCTGCTGGATGATGCTGGCAGACTTGGATCAAACCTCGGCGGCAACAAGCCTGCTCACAAAGAACCGGCCGAGGGATCCAAGAGCCCCCCCATCTTCTTCTGAGGTAAATAATGCACATATTGAGATCTGTACCTGTCACTGCTCTTTGCACTCTCTTTCTGCTAATCTGGATTATTTGAATGTATCACCAGGAATGAAACATCTCCATTTTAATTAGGGTCCAATGCCAGTTTGGTTGGAGCAGGAAGTTTTTAAAATCAAGAAAATGTGCAATGAAATTTAGTAGCTTTTATTTTGATGCTCTGACCAACTAAATCACAACTTGCACAAAGGGGATATGTAAGACGTGCAGACCAACGTTGTGAAAAAAAAAGCAGCAAAACAATCATAAATTTTAAGTCCACACAGACTATAAAACATATTGTCAAAGGGGTTCTGTGTCATTACATTTTTTCCTACTTCTTTGTTGTAGAAACAAAAGCACAGGTATAATGCTCCCACTGTTGTGTCCTACAGGTGTTTCAACAAGTCAGCAGACACAGTATCTAAATCTGAAATGAAAACATTAACAAAAAGAGCAGGTGATCTGAGACTGAACATTATTATTTATTTTTTTTAATTATTCACCGTGATTTCTGTGCTGTCACGTAATATTATGAGATCATAACTGGGACAGAAGGCAGCATGTTATTTATCAACCATTTATTTGGAATATACAAATATGAATTGCTCTTTTAACACAGCAAAATGTAGCTGCAAGCAGATGATAAAACACAGTATATACCAACATAAGCTGCAGCAGTTCATTGCTTTTTCAGGTCACTTTAGGCTATTTTGCTGTCATATATTTTTTGAAATGAACCAAATTTTTTTTCAGCAGGTATTTGGCAGCATTACTTGTATTCTGAGAACCACTTTTAAACCTTTGATTTTTGCGTATACGTGTGTGTGTGTGTGTGTGCGCGCTGGCACAAACTCTGAAAAACAGCGACAGCAGGTACAAACCACTACATGACTGCAGGAGCCGTGTCTAAAGCCCTCACCAGATGGTCTACGAGAGCTCCTCTTTCATCTCTGCAGGTTATTCTCTGTTGTAATTAGTGTGGGTGCACATCCAGCAGATAAGTCACTTAATTATCTGATGTTGTAATAATCAAAAAACAGTAACAAGCGCAAGTGGAAAAAACAATGCAGGAGTGAGTTTTTGAAAACAGTCATGCAGCTCAGCGCAAGGTCATCTTTATATGTCCTTTTAAGAAAAATCTACATGAATCCAGTTTTGCACAATTTCAGGCATTAACTCAGTGCTATGTGTATGTTCCATCTTCTATTCTTTAAATGGTACACTTAATTACCTATTATTACATTTCTTTTTGCATAATTAAAAAAGCTTAATTAAGTTGAACATAATTACCGCCATGCCACACTGGGACCTTTAAGTCTGGAGACTTAAAGCTGAGAGAGAAACGGTCTCATATCTTTACTGCAGCTTCATTTCATGCACCTGATTCAGAAAATGAATTTTAACAACTGCAAACACAAATTTAGATGCAATTTCAGTATCAGGACAGTAAATAAAGGAGAGAATGAGACCTGAAAGCCATCTCATTATCTACCTGTATAACTGAGGACAGATAATCACTTCCCTCTCAAACACAAAAGAAACTTCTGTGACTTGGTCAGTGCCTTGTTTTTGTCTGAACGCAGGCGGCGCGCAGAGCTGTTCTCTGCCTCGAGGTTGATGTCAATAAATATTGAAACGATGTTGGTAAAAGATTTTCATTTTAAGCCATTTGGGCCATTGATTCCACCGTGCTACTGAAATGCAGTTCAACAGTCACTGAAGTGTTCGTATTGAAGCGCATTTATGTCTGATGATTTCAGGCTTTTGAAAAGAGCTGCTGCCTTTAAATAAAATCTCTGTGGACCTATCACACTAAAACATCCACTGCGATAACCACTGAGTCATCATGCACCAATGGTTGGTGAGCTATCTTGTAAACTGCCTACACTTTTATAGGAGGTTATTTTAGGAGGCTGATGCATTGTAGTGAGTAAATCATTCTCATCAGCGCGCCACACGCTGTACTAAAAAGTGACAATAGATGTGCGAACAGCTGAGATAAAGATGTGTCCGACAAATATTTACCATGTAAACATTCAGGAAAATTTGCATTGAGTAATATTTGAATATGTCATCTATTTTAAATTTATTTACACTATATTGCCAGATGATCCAAGTCATTGAATTCAGGTGCTCCAGTCACTTCCATGGCCACAGGTGTATAAAACCACCTAGGCATTCAGACTGCTTCTACAAACATTTGTGAAAGAGTGGGTTGCTCTCAACTATCCAAAGCAACGGACAGTGCACAAGAGAGGTGATAAAGCAAGAGTGAAAGGGAAGGTTTACAAGATGGTAGTGAGACCTGCTGTGATGTATGATTATGACAAAAAGACAGGTGGCAGAGTTGAAGATGTTTCGATTTTCATTGGGAGTGATGGACACATCAGCGTAATGGCTCAAGTTGAGCTGTTTGGAGACAAAGTTAGAGAGAGACAAGGCTGAGATGGTTCGGACATGCGCAGAGGAGCGATGGTGGATATATTAGACAAAGGATGTTAAAGCTGGAGCTGCCAGGCAGGAGGCAAAACGGAAGACCTCAGAGAAAGGTCATGGATATAGTGAAGGAGGTCACGCAGAGGTTTGGTGTGACAGAGGATGCTAGGGATAGTGTGAGATGGAGGCAGGTGACCCACTGTGGCGACCCCTAAAAGGAGCACCCAAAAGTAGAAGAAGGACAAGAAGTAGGAGGAGGCAGCTCTTCTGATTGCAAAAAAAAACGTCTTCCGGCTGTATAGAAGTCTACGGAAAAACAGCATCTGGATCCTTTGCTCCATGACCTCAGTAAACACTTTCCTGATGGCTTTATGGGCTCAAATACTGGTTTCAGGTCATATTGAATAAAACATGAAGTTCATTTTGTAAATCATGGTCATTATTAAGGTTCAGAAAGACAGATTATCCGGGGTATGTTCACAGAAAGTGCAGTGTTGTTAGTTTCACAGTCAGATCCACCGATCGCTCATCTTATTTGGTTTAAAACCATGCAGATAGTAACGCCAAATATGCTCAGCCTGAGGCCTCAAAACGGGGCATCACTGTAGCTGCATCCATCCTTTATACTGTCTGTGTTTGCTAGACAGTATAACATCAGCCTGATAACCTGCTCACAATGAAGATGTTAGCATTCAGATGTTTAGCAGGTGACAGCGGATACGTGGAGAGAGAGAGATGACACTCAAAGAATCCTGACTAGAAATTTATGGGAGAATTATGCCCATGCTCACAATTATATATTATAGCCAATCAGCAGCTGAAATGGCAAGGTTCACAACTGTTTCAGAGACTGTAATGTTGTGAAACTGTGCACGTGGTAATGATGTGTAGTATTTGAGTATTATTTTGAGACAAAGTCGCCAAACGTTTTTTCTTCTTTTACTGGACATGACTCTCAGTTCTGCACGTGCAATTTTTATCTCCCAGTAACCACTGAAATTAAATGTATGTCTCTCTCTTCATTCATGTATTCCTTTAAAGGAGAAACAGTGATTCAATCCAAGATGGCTGGTAAGTTGCCTGGCTGGAGAATGAAAGGCTCATGGGTAAAGTTATTCATCTACAGAGAAATATGAATGCGTGCACCAAATATCAGTGCAATACTTGTTAAGATATTTCACCCAAAACTACATGAGCCTCATAACAGTGCTAGAAAAAAAAGCCAGGGAATTGCCCTGGTCATTGGGATTTATCTTCTTGGCAACAAGAATAATTATACTGAGGTTTTGCAGACACATGACCACTAATCACATTATGTTAACTTGTCTGCCATTTGTGACAATCATGGTGACAATGCAGGATCAAGTAAATAAGGTCTCAAGTCACACAGGCCTAGAGACTGGTCTGCAACCATCTGGCAACCACCAGTCATGTATTACCTGACAGGTTGCCAGATGGTTGCTGGGAAAATAACTGCTAAAGCACCAGTCACACGGGTCTACATACCGGTCAGCATATTGCTGCGGTTGTAGTTTGAATGGAAATGATGGACTTGTCTACAAATACTGTCCAGCTGCTCTCTGAGCTGTAGTGAAACTGTGAAAATTGCAACACAAACCAGAAGTGGAGGTTTACCTTCAAAGGAAAAGCTGCTCTTCAGCACTGTAGCTAACATGTTTCAAAAGGCCCAACTTTTACTTTGAAGGTGAACCTTCTCCATTTCTGTTTTGCGTTCTGTTTTTTTGCTATCATTTGACTAGTAGTTAGCAAGTATTTGCAGACAAACATGAAAAACTACAGGCAACTGTGGCAACCTGCTAACAACCAAAGCAATCACTATGAGGTTTTTGGTGCAGCACCTTCTTGGCAACCAGTTTCACCCAGCAGGAGCCAGCAACCTCTAGGAACCACTGCCAACCAGTTGGGGAGTACACACTTTTCCCTAGCAACCAGTGGTTGTATCACATCCAATATGGCGGACAACTCATGAGCAATGTGAGCATGACGCCATGTGAGAAACCTCAATAAATAAATTCCTGAATAATTGTGACTACAAAATTCACATACTGTGTAATATTTCAGTGTCTACATTTTTGATACTGTATTGCGATATGGACCAGGCTGATAGACAAGGAAAAAGTTCATTGTGAAATACAAATCTGGTCCCCACAGTTAAATACAGTCGGTGCAGTATTGCTTTTATTTGAAGCAGTTATTATCAGGCAGATGCTGAGTTCGTTTTAACCTCTCTCTCTCTGATCGATCTGCCCCCCGGGTGCTCCATCGCAGTGCTGTGAATCCCAGACCAGTTTTATATAATGATGAGCAAAGCAGATCTGGGTGGGGTGATCATAAGAATCGTCAATTGTAATTGGTCATTTGTATTGATGGAAATGTAAGCGCTCAATACTTTCCAAACAGACACTACTGACTTCATTCAGAGAGTGGCGGTGATCTGGCAAGAGAGCGCGTATCAGCGATATCACGGTGCACTGGATGCTTGTGTTCTCAGATCTTTAATAGCTTTCTTTTCTTTTTTTTTTAAATATATGACACACTCTCAGATGTGATCATTTGTCAGATTTTCTTTATTAAAAGAGCCATCCAGTGTGGTTACTAGAAATAAACATGAAGAACAACATCACTTCCAGCCATCAGGTTTTGTACCACACACTTTAGGATGCTATTATGGTAACATTATCATATTCAGCTATAACCAACAAAAGAGAGACAAGACAGCAATTAAATCACTTGATGGGAAATCTTCAGTCATGTCACCAACACAGGAACCAGCGTAATCAGAGCTGCTGCTAATCAAACATGTAAGAAATGGAAGAGAGAGAACATGAACGAATGAGTTTGTTAGCAGCCACTGTCCACACATCCATGAAGTACTTTATCTGCAGCTAGTGTGCTTTTGTGTTGCACAAGTCTTCTGCCTGGATAAGAATTTGATCACACATCACTTTTCTTATCATTTACATTTCAAAACCTTAAGCTTCCAAACTTCTTTCTTCTCTGGGAAGTCCTGGAAGTCTCAATGAAGGCCCGTGTATATCAAAGATATATATCAGAACGCTGACACTGGCAGATCTGCTAGTTACAGATTCTCTGAAGAATATTTCACGCCACTTGACTTTTTGCATATTATTTTGTGCTACACTATTATTTTTAGCTGTATGTTTTTGGACTATTTCTGAGTTCTATTCAGTATTCTCAGACCCAAAGCATATTGATGCTAAGAATATATTTAGTTGTATAAGGACACAAATGAAACCAGGTCCAAACATATTTTTTCGTCAGTTTCAGGCAGTTTACCTCACAAGAAAACACTCCGAATGCAAAAGTCAGTTAATGAGTCTTTCTCCAGCTCAAGGAACCTTTTTCTTTAGGCAATTTGTTATCCAATTCTTTTTCAAAAGGACTTGATGTCACTGGCCTAAACTTGTGTTATAGATGCAGTTGAAACCAGTTCTAAAAAAAAAAATCACTTTGGGCAACTTGCTCTAAATCTCATGGAGATAAAATCAGCACAGATTCTGGCAGGTAAATCATGCAGATTTGATGCACCTTATGCACAGTACACTTTACTTTACAGAAACATACCACATCTCTGTAATGCAGTTTTTTAGAAACATTTTTAAGGAGTTCTTCGTATGCCTAAAACAGCACTGCAGCATAAGCGCAGTGCTGCTTATCAACTACCTTGTTTGCACTGATGCTGTAATGAAGCCAGTGCTTGTGCAGACTGCTTTTTGAGAACTACCCCACATTTCAGGAGGTGTGAAAATAAAATGTTACAAAGTCTTACATTGATGACTTTTGTTATTTTCCATTTGAAGAAACTCGTGGTGGGTGATGGCATTTCTTTGCTGCATCTGCAGATCATTGGTACATTTCTTGTATTTACCCCTCTCATAGCCACTGACATCAGCAGTCCAACTTTGGGCCGGGCATATTTGCTACAGATATCAGGTCTAGACTCAGCCCCAGGACTAACATGTGTCTGTGGAAAAAGTGTCACCGTGCTAATCACTGTTACTCAAGTTTAGCCTGTTTAACAGTGTAGTTTATGCACAGCTGGAGCTCACAGGAATGACTATTTTAATTCATCATCTGCTTCATGACAATTCATTCAGTAGTTATTCTGATAACTAATAATTATGAACTATTCTATTTATCCATCTTTGGACTGGGGCAGGAAGCCAGAGTACACAGAAAAAACCCACACAGACAGAAAGGCCCCATCCAGATGGTGGATTTGAACCCAAGCCCTTTTTGCTGTGAGGCAGCAGTGCTAACCTCCACACTACCACCTTCAATATTCAAATGGAAAAAGTACTTGTGCCAAAGTTCCTGTCACAACCATGGCAACACAAAATTGCTGGGCCAAAAGTTGGAATCACTGAATTTAGTGGCTGTAGGAGCTCCTGCTAAAAACTCACCAATGATTGTTATATAGTGCCAAATCACAACAGTCACCTCGAAGCGCTGTATATTTAAAGGTAAAGACCCTACAATAATACAGGGTCTTTACCTTCTTCTAACAATTCTACATAACAATATTACTGTTATTTGCAAAGGACACCAAAGCAGAACTGGCTCCATATCTGCACCATCACCTGCACCGTGTCAGGCTGCACACCTGACGATGGCTGGGGAGTTAATAATAATAATCAACTCGTTAGAATTCATCCTCAAATTGTTTTTTCTGTGTGTTTGGACTAAATTTAATCACGTCTATCAGAGAGCCAAGACTAAATCTCTGTTGCAGAAAAAACATTGCAGCCTTATTAACCACTGTGAGCAAAACGATGAGCTTTTAGAAACTGCTACATTTTACACTCTCTTTCCATCCAGTCATGCTTGCAAAGGAAGACCAACAGGACAGCTACAGAGTCTACGATTGTGCACAAACTTGCTTTGAGATTAACACACCGCACCGAGGCAGCACAAAGAAGCCTGGATTGAATTCAAACAATGGAAGCAGGGCCTCTGTATTCAAGCCCACTTTGTATCTGTCACCTTTAGCGTTTGGCAGAGGCTAAATGCGACGTGCAGAATAATAGTCTTTGTGATATAGCAGCATTGTATTTGTCACAGTGCACCTCAAAGAATTATGAAGAGTATAGTCGGTACATGAAGGTAAAAATGTTGTCTAAATACGAGGACCAGTTATTACAATATGAAAATATTACATTTGCTTAAGAGTAACAATCCATTATGAAAAGGGAGGGGGCGACAGAGGAGCATCACAGGTTCGATAACATGAGTTTCTGGGTCTCTGGAGGAGGGAGGACAGCGAATCAGCACAGCATTACTCTGATAGGCAAACCTGAAGAGTTCTTACCCCCATTAGGAAAGGGGTGGTCTAATTTTTCTTGAGTTATCTCCTCATCGTCATGGATCAATATCCTTCAATTCAATATTTGGTACAGGGAGTAACACAATATCTAAAAAGAAGCAGTAAAAGACAAACCAGATTAATTCAGTTCCCACAAATAAGCAATGCACAGGTATAGAAGGTTCCCAAATGTTATCATACACACTTTTCTCTTTTCAAGTGCAAAACAAACAAAAAACCCTGCCACACAAACAGAAGTAACTGTATGCACATATGGACGCTCACAGAGACGCTGGCCCTTCAGTTCATGAGAATTAAAGAGAAATTTCCTTCGATGTGTCTCTCGAGTACAAACATCTGAGGTCAGCAATGACTCACCTGCACAGCAAGTCCGTACAGTGTAGAATTAAAGAAAATGCTTCGGCAGCCATTTTGCATATAAAGTCTGTATAAAAGGAGCAGTAGTAAGAGGCCCTCTTCAAATGTTACCCTTACTCCTACTGGGAGCTGAGCTGGAGAGACAGGAGGAGTGAACAGCATGTTTGGTTGATGTTTCTCCAGCTGAAATAAAGGCGAGAGGTAAAAACAGGAATACGGCATCTTGACCCCCCCCCACACACACACACACACACAAATTTACAGAGGTCCGATAACAGTGGATGCAGTGCAACTCAAAGAAGATCCGATCCACATTATCACAGCAGAGCAGGAAGATGTCATTCTGTCCAGACGGCCTTTCGTATACAAAACAGAGTCATGTAAAAAAAAAACAAAAAAACATACACGTGTATGTGTGTGTACACCCCAGCATGATGAAGTTGTTTGAAAAATATACAGCTTTTTTTTTAAAAAGTCACTTAAATCCAAAAAGCTAAATTCAGGATCATCTTTTAAAGTCTTATTTAAACTGGTTAAACTGAAGGCATTTTGGTTTTAGAAAACTGTAGCAGGGCAATTTGTTTTAACGCCCATTAAAATATAGAAGAGGTGGCAACTAAAATTAATATATTACAAAAATTAAGCTTTGTGAATTTTGATTCATTTGGGGTCGTAGCTCCCACTTTTAACCCGACACATTATCAAGGGACCTGTTATAGGATTATTAAGAAACATGTTCCAAATTCCTGAACTTTCCAGTCACCTCCTTTTCAGTCTGCACAACCACTTCTTTCTTCTGTCTTAAAAGGACTAAGAGACGAGAATACACTAGATGAACAGAAGACAATGGATGGAATGATGGAAAATATGAGTACAAGTGTCCCCTGTTTGTATACTTTGCTTTGAGGGACTAAATCTTTATTTCCATTCCTGTTAAACTGAGGCTGGCAACAGTCATGTCATACGTCATGTATGATATCGGTCTAGGAAATGTGTAAAATAATTCTCAGCTAGCATATTTCAAAACAGCAGCTCTAATTAGTTCTAAACAGATTCTTCCTAGAAAGTGGGTCAAGTGACTTTAACAAAAAGCTATGATGAGTCACACTATTAAAAGCCTCACATTTATGCTAGAGTCACACTAGGTAACACAGTGGTTGGAGACTGCTGCATGACTGAAACTACTGTGACTGTGTACAATGAATTCGAAATTTGTTGCCTCTGAAATGGTTGCTTCTGAGATGGCGACCAGGTCTGCAACCACTCGCAGTCAGCTGCCGTCTTCAAAGCAACTTTGGTGCTTGAAAACAGCGATGAAATGGCAGTGAGACAGAGTCAGTCTGCTATCAGTCTGCAACTGAATGGGGTCAAGTTGGCAATTACATCTGTTAGTGATAATACGTGATTAACTGTGATGAATCAGCAAAAATGTAAAACCTGTTGCCATCTACATAAACAGAAATTCACATTACCTACTTCCATTCAGAGTCCAGCCAGAACTTTAGAGATCTGAAACAGAAATCAGATTTTCATCCACAAATAGTGAAGTTGTTGTTGTAGGACAGTAATTTAACTACAAATTTACCCAGGCGCTCAGGAACCTCGCTTTTCTATACGTACAGGGAGAATACAACCAGCTGGCAACAAGTTGAGTCGAGCCCCCTATTGCAAACAGAGTTGCACTCACTGGCGCAGACTGACTCCAATTGATTGCAATGTGTTGGCAATCTGTCTGCCTTTTTAAATTAGACTGCAATTATTTGTAAACCTTTACCAATCTGACTGGGAGTGAGTGCAGTCAGTCCAAGTCGGACTGCAGTTGTTTAGAGACAGGTTGCCTCCCACTAGGCAACTTGTGCAATGTGTCCAATTTTCCTAGTTGCAAGGAGGTTGCTGTCTTATTTTTACTATAGTGTGACTAAGATGTTACAAGAATGCTCCACAACTCGTAAGGCAACCTCTACTGAATTGACATGCTTTAGTTAATTAATTAGCTACTTGTGGGGAAGTCTGATAACTTTGTAATAAGACAAGTCTTTAAAGGGAAGTCTTATTGTTTTAGTATGTTACACTTCAAACCTAAACCTGAACCTTCACTTTGCATGTTGGCTGTATGCTAAATAGGACTCAGGTTTGGACTAATTCACAGTGAAACAAGTTACCTTTTCTAATCAAACCAAAGCCTTCATAATAAAGAGAATGCATAGTCACGAGGAAAGAACAGGGGCCAACAACGTTAACATTAGCTAAAAACCTCTAACTTGTCCACAAAAGTATGAAAATATGAAAGTATATTTGTCTTGAGGACTTGTAAAGTAGTGAAAGTCATGAAAAAAAACAAAAAACTTTTCCAAATCAGCCCCATTCTGGTAACAAGAATCCATTTGCAAAACAACACTTGGAGGCTAGCACAAGCCAGTCAAGGTCACAAATAAAGAGGTACAAAATAAAAGCATCTATTTTTCGCATTGCTGGTTTAAAAACAAAACAAAACAAAAAATAAGCAAATTAGTTCACAGTTTACAACCAGATAGGTTACAGTGGTGTGAAAAAGTGTTTGCCCCCTTCCTCATTTCCTGTTTTTTTGCATGTTTGTCACACTTACGTGTTTCGGAACATCAAACCAATTTA
>JASGAU010387674.1:0-10622 GCA_030220045.1 Australoheros facetus
ATCTAATAGACTCCAATTTGTTCATGTAAATGGGGAGTCTTCTTCACACACTAAGGTTAATTATGGAGTTCCACAGGGTTCTGTGCTAGGACCAATTTTACATTTTTTTATCAATATTTTATCAAATGTTTTAGAATGTCTTAATGATTGAAAAGGAAGTAGTGTGTAATGGGGAGTGGAAGGGGGGCAACTTTTCCTTTGTCCCTAAAACTTACCAAGTAATGCACAATAAACAAGTGGTTTACAAAACAATCAAACAGCACTTCTCTCAGGCTTATTTGTTCATGCAAGCACAGCAGGGTATGACAGATAGCAAGTCTGTTCAGAACAAAGTGTCCACTAGTAGCAAGTAGCAGCAGTAGGTAGATGTCTGCTCCAGAGTGAAGCTGATGAAGTGATGACAGCCAGAATGTCGGTATCATCCAAAAGCTATTATAGTGAGACGAGTTAATCAACTCCGACAGAGTGTTTTTCAGAGCTGTTTTTCTTCTCTGAGGATGCAGCAGTCACAGCAGGCAAACACCTGCGCAGCAGGATCACATTTTCCACTTCATTGAAGTCCTTTTGTTGTGTAGATGCAGGTATGGCATAAAAATTCTAGTTTCACAACCCTGCAGAGCCTTTGAGGTTGGGTAAGGACACCCAGCATCTTCAGCTTTCCTCTGTAAAAATGGCTGTTTACTAAACTGATCTCAGATCTTCCTTAGACTAGCATGTTCCCCTCACACTATCTGTGGGGGTAGGATGATCAAATGGTAGTGCTCACTCATGTTGTCATTGAGTTTCAGGTTAAATATGAACCCCCTTCTTGACGGTGTGTCCATCAAAATCTTTTTTTTTTTTACCTACTTGTTTTCTGTTTATTTACATTTGTTTATTTACACTCTTTACACAGCGTCCTTGGGTTTCCTGAAAGGTGCTATATAAATCTAAGTTATTATTATTATTATTATTATTATTATTATTATAGGAAAGGAAATCAGGATAGGCCACAAAGTCAAGCTTGGTAATCCTGGCAGATCAGCTGATCCTTATGAGTTGATGGCTCAGCCGATATTTTTCTGCATATCCAGTTACCCGTCCACAGTGGCTGTACATCTGTCAGCAGCTTTGCAACCCACCTTGACCCCAGCACCACCTTGTGTATGTTTTCTGTCTTAATTAATGGCATATCTGTTGTCCTTGAAGGCTGCTCTGCTCTGTGCTCTTCTCGCCTCTGTGCTCCATTGTATGTCCTAAAAGAAAGTCATACTGCCAAATATAACTCCCTGCAGATGGAAGAAAGCAATCTTAATCTTCTTTGTGGTTCTGACTCAACTCAACTGTTTTCATTGGATACAAAAACCTACAAGACTTATTATCAGTCTTGTTATTTCTAATGCACCACCATTGTGTGCTGAGTGTGTACAATGCTTTGAAGCTGCACTACAATTACTTGACCTTAATTTTGTAATGTTGTAATATTGCAACAATTACAAGATTAATATGCCAACAATTTAACAACAACAATAATGATTGTGGAATAATTTTGGGGGAAATGTCATGGTTTTTGTCTAACAGCTGAGTTCTCTGCAGAGCATGTTTTAAAACCCTGGAGCCTTCATCAGGCTGAGCTCATGTAAATGTGAAACCCTCTCAGGGTCAACAGATGTGGTGAGAGGCAGAGGCATTATGGGTCAGGGAGGATTATATCTCCACTGCTTCATCCTCCTCCCCTTTCCCTTTCACTGTCCTCTCATCCCTTCATCTCTTACTCTGTTGTTCTTTCTTCCACCTTATCTCTTTCTTTTTCTCTCCTTCCACTCTCTGCTTCTATTTTTCCAACATCATCTCTCCACCACCCCCTTCCCCTCGCAGTCTTTGGCGCGCTGCCACGTTCATGCCACTGGCAGGTCATGGCTGACAGATGGCTGGATGGTGAGGGCCAAGGCTATAAGACACTGGGCAGAATGAAACAGGACGGTTCCCATATATTATCAGGACTCAAGGCTGTTTCTCATTTTTAACCTTTAGTTACCCAGGGGCAGGTTGAGGGAGAGGGCTGTCAACATTTGAACAAAAACCCTCTCTCCTTTGTTTTAGTAGTACTGTGACATTTTGAATTTTCGTGTGCTGTTTTGCTTTAGAGAGGCGCTTGTCACATTCAGGGAAGGTGAAGTACCATCAGAGGAATTTTTGTGCCCCACTCCCTTCTGGTTTAACAAGTATCTGCTGAGGAAACAGACTCTGATTCAAAATGTCACCATATCTTACGAGGAATCCCTGTTACTGCAAGAACTCTTCTATAGCAGCAAATGTCAGCACTTCTATCAACAGAAAAACAAGAAGTTCATAAAGCACAGTGAATTTTAGTTTGTGGAGCTTGAAAAAAGGCGACTGGACTTCTTTAAGTTCCTTGAAGATGTTTCACCTCCCATTCCAAAGGCTTCTTCAGTTCTCTAGTTCGAGAACCCCTTTCAAGCTCCAGAGGCTACTGTGACCTGGATGACTGAGAACCTACACAGACACAGGGAATTTTAGTTTTTATTTTTCTTCGACTGGGGAAAGTCCTGTGGAATAGCTTGGTCCTCTTCGAATCAACCAAATAACATTTAGCCTGAGATCTGGTAAACGTTACTGCCTGACTGATTGTTTTTAAGATTTGTGGCACCACAGGCTTCAGTCCCATTTCTTCACCATTGTTCTACTGCAGATCTTTTATTCAAATGTCGACCTTGCATTATTATAAGTGTATTGGCAAATGCAAACAACACTGAGTCTCATTATTGTCACGATTGGCTCTTTGGCTCCTCGTAGTTTAACTTGAAATCCTAATTATTGCACACTGCTGCATGGCCCTGCTCGTGGCTCTGTCTTCCATTACATTACCCTACCCATCAGCCACTCACAGCTGTAGGAAACGGAGCCCAGTCATGCAATCATAATCCAGTCCAAACACCAGCTCGAGTCTTTTCCCCCCTCAAACTCAATCATGCACAACACCAGCAGCTATGTGCGGTTTATGTGCACGGCAACCTCGTCAAAGGCAGACTTTGTAACACTGACAGAAGAAAAAAATTAGAAGTTGAATTCTCAGGCAATAAAATTCACCCGCTGTTAGTTCATTACTCTTAGTGTTACTGCTGTACTATGACCATACTGATTCTTATGATCCATATTGACAAGATGTGTATTGACCAGTTTCCCAATCGTGAATGGAGTTTAAGTCGTGTTACATTGTTACATTGTTGCAGTTTCAAGTTAGGAAGCCAAATTCTTCTGAATCTCTAATACATCCAGATAATCTTAGTAATATACTAGCAAGGACCCCAACCCCAAATGCAAATGACTAACACTTACTGACAAGAAACAATAAGGTAGGCCAGAGGGTGTGGTTTGGGGAAGGCCTCATTGAGGATGAGTGGCAGCTCCTGGGCCTGGCAAGAGATGGGATGGGGCCTGCCATGGCGCGAGGTATTTTGTTATTATAGATATGTTATTGCAAATATGGATCCACTATGGGGGTTTGTAAAGTTGTCATCAGAGATTAACCTACTGATACTTGGCGTAAGGGAGCAGACTACAGAAGGTTTTTGGGCTGCTGTCTTGGTGGGAGAATTAGTCCTCAGTAACTGAAGGACATAGAAAATAGTACTGGAAACTGCAATGAAGGCACATGATGAAAATGAAATAAGCAGTATGTGCATCTGGCAGCTTGAACCGAGAAAGTTGATGAAGTTAGTGAAGATTACCAATGTGTGAAAACCAAATGGTGAGGCTGACATCCTGGTACCAGACAGAGGTGCAGAAGATTTTTTTTTATTTAAAGGAGGATGGAGATAGAGAACAGTGGCATCCATGTGCCAAAGATGAGAGCAGGAACATTTTGAGATGGTTTCTGGCTGGAATGGTGTGATTACTAAAAACAGCATGTAATGGGTTTGAAAAAAGTGTCTGAAGTTTAAGCTAATCACCACCGGGTGCGTGTAAACCCTGCTGAACAAAAAAACAGTGCAACAGAGGCTCGTCAGGAGAAGATGGCATGTCCTGCATACAAATATGTGTAATCTGAAGGAAAGAAAAAAGATCTCTTGGTGCGGAGAACGCCTCCAGTTTCCAGTCAGAGTCAGGCTGTTGCAACAATGCATGTGGAGAGTGCAATGTTGAGACCAGGGGGTATATTTTCTGACAATGAGTTAGTTTCAACAATTTTAACTTTCCAACAGTGACTGTAAGATGGAAGAGAAGGTCCCAGCCTGTAAATACACTGGTGTCACTGAAAGATGTTGAAATCAGGTTCTAGATCAGCAGACCAGCTGACGGTCCCTCAGACTGCAGCAGCCTGGTCTGGTTAAACTCAGAACCGCTTAAATAAACATTTGCTTGGTGTGAATGCAGCAAACAGACTTCAGATCGGGGGAGAACAACTTTAGAGTGCTTTCATTGCAACAGCTCCCCACAGCTTCCAGACTGAATGAAGTGATCTGGTAAAGATGTGTGTTCACCTCAGGGTACATCTTCTTCCATGAGGAGTGACTGTCACGAGTGTAATCCAGCAGTAACACACCTTCCCATATCGGAAGACCGTGTATACCATGGATCAGCCGTGATCCCATCCTTGGCAACACATGTACACAGCGTCTGCTTATCTTTTATCAGGACTAACCCAATGTCTGGAGTAGGAAGGGAAGATTGCTCAAAGTGGATCTGGCAACCTAGTGCCAGTAGTGTGAACTGAAGAATGCTGAAAAAGTAGGATAGAGAAAGCAGAAACTGGCATCTTGGTGCCAGAAATTGGTCTTGTCTTGTGATCTTTAGGAGGCTAAAGCAGTCCCTCTGTCTTTGAGGGCCCTCTGCAGACCGGGATTGGCTGAAAGCAGGCTAATGTGGGGGGGCTCAGCTGGAGTGTGTGAGTGGTGATAAATGGACTAGTTCTTATATAGCGCTTTTCTACTCAGTCAGAGCACTCAAAGTGTTTTACATTTACCCATGCACACCCATTCATACAAGCACTTTCATATTAACTAAGCTAAGTGCTTTAATTAACATTCACACTCCAACGGTTGCGTCAGAGAGCAACTTGGGGTTAAGTATCTTGCCCAAGGATACATTGGCATGTAGCCTGGAATCGAACCTTCCGATCAGTAGGTGACCTGCTCTACCTACTGAGCTACAGCCACCCCAACTTGGGGTGTACCCAAGAGACCCTATTTCTGAATGAGTGGTGAAGAATCAGGAGGGAGCAGGTGATTGGACTGTGGTGTAATCTAGCTGCCTGATGGTTCCTGTGGTGTCACATAGTTGTTTGTAGGGAAACCTTGGGTCCGAGGGCTGGGTCTGTTTGTCCTGCTGCTTGGACTTGAGCAGATTTTGTGATGTGCTGGGGTCCATTTTCCTGCTGATTGGACAGCAAACACACCACTATCTCATCAGATCTGTCGCTCATCTGAAACCAATTGATCTCAAATGCTGGATTCAGCAGCCTGTATTCTTACCACAGGCTGGCCATCGTCTTCCTTTGTGGATAAGCAATAATACATGGTTTAATAGATGGGAGATGAGAATCCCAAAACCACCTTCTTGACACTTTTAACAAATTTCCTGATCTTACAGGCAATTATAATTTTCAGCCTAATGAATCCTGGACATGAGGAGCATTAGCAGTAGCTGCTGGAAATGTGCTGATGGTGCCAAGAGTGGGATCATAAATATCCCACCAGGCCTGTCAGGACTGCTGGGAGAGCGAAGTAGTGTTTGAGTTTACAGATGTAGAAGGTTTGGATGTCCCCCGCCTCATTTACCACGATGTGCAGCATCACGGAGCCTGTAATGCCATCCCTCTGCTTACACACACACACACACACACACACACACACACACACACACACACACTGTACTGTACATCACTTGCTATGAGAGTTACACTTGTTAATTAAGTGCGGGAGATGTGGGAGGGGCTGCCTGTCAGTGCCAGCTAATTCATAACGCTGTGTGAGTCTGAAGCTCTGCAGATGGTGGGGAGCCAAAGAGATAACAGTACAGTATGTTTCTTTGCCACATTTGGAGATGGGAGCGAGCCAGGCTGTTTTCAAGCAGGTTTCTCTTGATTGGAGTCTGAGCTTAGCAAGTTTTTTCTCCTGATCCAGGTTTTCTAAGTAAGTGTGGTAAGAAGTCACTTAATTGTGGGTACCACCTGGAAGGGCCTGGCAGCAACTGAAGTAAACACAACTAACATTTATAGAACCTTTATTTGTGCCGTTGCAGCCTGGATCTAAGTCATCACAGGTGCTCACCCTAAACAATGTAACTAGTTTTTAATGTGGATCAGTAAGAATGAGTGTTTTCTGTGCTCCCTGATTGGTAAGACTTGGGAAAACTACACCGTACTGCCAAAAGCATTCACTCATCAGCCTTCACACACACACACACACACACACACACACACACACACACACACACACACGAACCTGAGCAACATCCCAGTCTTAATCCTGAGGTTTTATTATGATGTCGGCCCTTTGCGGCTGTAACAGGTTTAGGAGTGTTTATGGTTCATGGTCATTAAGAGCATCCATCATGAAGCCAAATCAAAATGCAGCACAGCTGGTTTCTTTGGCACAGCTCAGTTTAATACTTTTTACCAAATCACTGGAACATTATTGTGCTGTCCACCCACGTTACAACAAATTCTGTTTTTGATTTATTTAAAAGATTTTTAAAAACATAATGAGACCAAGCACTCCATTCCCCACATTTAATTTGCTTGGGTTGGACCCTGAGCAATATTAACGAGTGACCCTTATTTTTCATCCGTCTCTGAGCTCGATGCACCTGAGGATCATTCCCGCTCACTTATTTTGAAAGTCCTTACTTGGCAGTCTTCAGTGTCACTCAGCTGCAGATCTTGAGGATCTTGTTCTTCAGTCAAACAGAGTCCAGCTGCACTGCCCTGATCTGCAACAGTGGTCCCTCTACTGTGGGGACCTGCTATAAACCTGAACACAACATTACTCAGTTCATGGAAAGACTGTTATCTGTCTGGTTTAATATGCTACATAAACTCTGCCTCTAACCAGCTGTGTGACTATGAGCACAGTCGCTGCTGTCACAGGTTGTAAGCTGTAACCAGAATAACGGTGCAGTATTCTGTGGTTATCAGAGGGGAGCTCGCAGTACAATCGGGGTGATTTGAATTCCATTAAACAGTCATATCATTTTCTAGAAACATATCCCATCATCCACGCAGGGAGCATCCAGCCTGTACAAACAGTTTACAGAGTTTTTACAGGCTGGGTGCTCCTCTTGTCTCAAACCTTGAATCACACAAAGTTTTCTTTAAATTCATTAAAATTTCTGTATTTCAGCAACAATTTTTCAATAGTTGATGCCAAAAGCATGCGGCCTGCCCTGCTCCTAAACAAACCCGTCCCAGCTGAGACCTTTGTCCCCCAGTGACACGCAGTAAATGTGTCCCAGCACCACAAACATGAATAATATATAAACTCCCTCTGCGAAGTCTGAGGAGGCTTCCTGACTGTGTGTGTGTGTGTGTGTGTATTGACTACCCAGTCACATCTTTCCTTGCTGCTATCGGTGCTGCTGAGGTCATCTGTGTCTGTGCCCCCCCCAGGTCAACACATTATCTAAATGATTTAATATCTCTGCAGCCGCTGCGACCCTCTCCTGTCACTGTGCGGTGGAGCAGGCAGACTAAGCACTCCAGGATGGATTCTGAATACTTAATAGTATTTTTTATTGCTTTTGTGACAAAGTTTTGTATTACAGCGATCATGAACTTTTCCTCTGTGCTGTATGTGTAGTTTTGTAGACGTATGTCTGTGTAGATTCTCAGTCATCCAGATCATAGTCGTCTCTGGAGCTTGAAAAAGGAGACTGGACTTTTTGTTTCTTGAAGACGTTTCACCTCTCATCCCAAAGGCTTCTTCAGTTCTCAACCAAAGGTGGAGAGACCCAGGTATTTAAACCCCTGTGGGCGTGGTCCCCTGGAGGTGGTTATGACCCTCTATTGTTCATGTGTGTAAACACATGTGCCAAGGTGTGAAAGGAGGCGTGGGTCATTACAATCAGTGGTTTCAGTTAAAACCAATTTAGGACTTCAACAAAGGTGTGAATGGGGGTTGAGACGTCTGGGAAGGGAGCTCAGGACAGTGCTGTAAGCGGGGGAAAGTTGGAGACGTAATCCACCTCCTCTTTTGTAGACCCAGATATTCACTACATGACTGTCACAGCCAAAATGCTTCATGATACTGTGATTAAAAAATGGATTTGTAAAAAGTGGCACTATAAGTAAAACTTCTCTTTAACTTTTATTAACTTTATTAATTCACGTGTACATAACAGGGAAATAAAACATCAGTTGGCTGAGGGTGTATGGACAGCTGTCAGTGAAATGCAGTACTGTACTACTGCAGTAGTACACTGAATTGAAGTGACTCCATCAGGCCACTAACAAAGCTGAAAAATGAGCCGTGAGTGCTCAAATTCACAGAGGAGCGAGTTTAAAGTCTGGGAAAGCAGAGAGCCACGAAGGAGCAGCAACAATGACTGATAGGTTCAGATCATTTTAATAACTCAGAGAACAAACACACAACTCCTTTCAAACTTGCGCAAGGAGGAGCGATGGGTTCCTTAAACTCAGCTCGCGGCTGAGTGGAAGTGATCAGTCCCAAAGGACCGCTTCCTGTTCAGCGCTTTTATTCGGACTTTCACAATAAAATCACGTGGGTTACACCAAATGCAGTTTACAGCATGTTATAAACAACATTCTTGGCTTTTTCCTTACCATATATGGTAGTAAGTATACTGTGGAATGTGCATGCGTAACATGGCGTATATGAGACACGTATCCTCTGTGTGTTCTGCAGGCTTGAAACAGCCTGCAGGTAACTACAACTTCCTTTGTGAGAAATGTCACCACGTGTTTCCGTTTCAAACATAAAAAACAACAGTATAATATATACACAAAACATTTTATAAAAACATACAAACAGAAGATATGATAATTTATAATAAACAGAATGGAATTTATACTGTAACTCCAACAATAACAAACCGTTCACCCAACAATCCAACAACACAATAACTGTGAGAGAGAAGAGCTGCGATTAACGGAAACCTGAGTCCAAACCTGAGAGAGGCGTCCACTCAGGAAGTGGGAGCTGATGGTTGTCACCTGTGGATCTTCCAGCCTCCAGTTACCTTGGCAACCCACTATTACATTTGACACCCTGTCACGTGTCGAGCAGCAGTATCCTTTGCTGTCATTGGCAGTCACCTCACCTTTAAGATGAGAAAAGACTGAAGGGTCACACAGAAAGTGACTCGCAGCCTTCTGGTGACCTCAGAAAGTCAGTGACATTCAGCGACCTAAAGCAACGAGGATGAAATAAAGTGGGCGGGTCCTGACTTAAACTTTTCTGAACTTTGAAGCAACTACCAATGAGACATCAGCTGTGTCCAAATTCAGGGGCCACATCCTTCGAAGACCGCATTTGTAGGACGATTACATCACAGCGAGATGGCGAACGCTGTCCAAATTCATAGACTCCTCCAAATACGGTCGACGAATGCATCCTTCTTTTCTCGACTTTGAAGGATTGGTCTGGTGTGTCCTTCGTGGCCTACCATATCCCATGATTCATGGCGCATCAAAACTCAAACACGTAATGGCAGAGGATAGGGGCCAAAAAGTTTGAAATATAGAAAAGAATGCCTTTATTTTCATTATACAGAATGTACAGTGTACAGCTTTTGCCACTGAGTGGAAGTTGAACACAGTTATAACTCACTCAGATGATCTCTAATGGCTGATGTTTGGATGTTTCAGTGTTTCATTTGTTCCTCAGCAAGTCGGTTTGGCTGAAATTTAAAGTTAAGCTTCATAACTGGATAGTTATATTCAACATTGATGTCTCACTAGAGAGCTGCTAATATATTTAATCATTAATAATAATCATTCTGTATTCCTTGATGTTGAAATGTGTTATACTCGTTTTAACAGCTTATGTTGAATTAAATTAAACCACAAAAAGGAGCATAAGTTTGGCTCCATTATAACAGCTGCTTTTCCACAGCTGTGCTTCGGAGTATCACGGTTGCTAGGCAACATGAGCTACGATGAGGTGAGCGCAGGTGACGCTGATATGAAGGCTGGACCGTCCAATTTCACATCCGGCCTTTGCGGTCTTCGTGGGCTGCGAAGGACCCGGTCTACTTAGGCCGGGTCCTTCGCAGGATGCGGCCCCCGAATTTGGACACAGCTATAATAAATACATTAGAGGGTTACCTAGGCGACTGGAGCCTGGGACGTGCACCAGCGACCAACCTGTTTGGGCGCCCTTTAAGTCGGGACCCGCCGACTTTACCGCGCCGGCTGTGATTTTGGTTCAGTGGCATCGACTCTCTCCGATCTCTGGTTGCCATGACCATGTTAGTCACTTCCTGTGTGGATGGGCTGTTTACGGCAGGGCTCTTCAACTCCAGGCCTCGAGGGCCGGTGTCCTGCAGGTTTTAGATGTGTCTGTGCTCCAACACACCTGAGTCAAATATAGAAGTCATCAGCAGGACTCTGGAGAACTTGACTGCATACTGAGGAGGTAATTCAGCCATTTGATTCAGGTGTG